>CAUYLG010048555.1:0-160167 GCA_963573385.1 Cacajao melanocephalus
CTTCTTTTGGTTTCCTTGCAGGGTGAGTTACTTTGTGTTTTAATACTTAAATCTGAGACTTCAATAACTTTTATTCTAAGTTCAGGAGTACAGGTGCAGGTCTGTTACATAGGTAAACGTGTGTCATGGGGGTTTGTTGTACAGATTATTTCATCTCTCAAGTATTAAGACTAGTACCCATTAGTTTTTTTTTCCTGATCGTCTCCCTCCTCTCACCCTCCATGCTCTGATGACAGGCCCCAGTGTGTGTTGTTCCTCTCTATGTGTCCATGTGTTCTCATCATTTAGCTCCCACTTATAAGTGAGAATATACAGTATGCATTCATTTGCTAAGGATAATGGTCTCCAGCTCCATTCTTATACCTGCAAAGGACACGATCTTGTTCTCTTTTATGGCTGCATAGTATTCCATGGTGTATTTGTACCATGTTTTCTTTTTTTTCTTTTTCTTTTCGAGATGGAGTCTCACTCTGTTGGCCAGGCTGGAGTGCAGTGGCATGATCTTGGCTCAGCTCACTGCAACCTCCACCTCCTGGGTTCAAGCAAGTCTCCTGCCTAAGTTTCCCAAGTAGCTGGAATTGCAGGCATGCACCACCACACCCAGCTAATTTTTATTTTTTATTTTTAGTAGAGATGGGGGGGTTTCACCACGTTGGCCAGGACGGTCTCAAACTTCTGACCTCAAGTGATCCACCCACCTTGGCCTCCCAAAGTGCTAGGATTACAGATGAAACACCGTACCCAGACAATACCATATTTTCTTTATGCATTCTGTCATTCATAGGCATTCAGATTGAGTTACTTTTATTCAACAATTTTTCACAAGAATATGCAGTGTGCCCATTATATGCCAGGCACTGTCCTAGGTGCTGGGGGCACAGCAGTGAGTAAAACAGGTCAACAAAAGGTCTAAGCTTTTATGTGCCCTGGAGGCATTAACCTTTTAGCTTCCTCACCAATATAAACGAAATGTTTACTTTGATACTTCAGCAGACATGTAAACCATTCTTCATAAACCAAGTTGTTGCTTAAAAAAAATCATTTTTATTACATCATGAATGTAATGCCTGTGGTCATACAGACAAAAAACGCTGCCCTCATGGAGTCTACACTCTAAGCAAAGTATGCTGTTCATCTTCACAGATATGAGCCAAAAGATGTTTCTTTTTATTTCTAGGATATTCACTCAGGTCAAATTTTGTTCATTTTCTTAGACAGTATGGATTTAAAAAATGAATCATCATTAGAAAATGTCTGGGAAAAACATTACTGGTCTGAGGTTTTAACTACCCATCTACTTCACAAAATGTTTTGCTGTGAATTAAACTACACAGACTACAGGAAAAGTTAAAATAACATCCAAGTATAAATAAAATAAAGAACAGTACCTAACATGTACCTCCTATTTTGTACTTTCCTATTTGATTAGATTATGATATCAATCTCTTTCCCCACTTCACAGGAGAGGCCCATTAAAACCTAAAGCTCAGTACAACTTTCTGGAAATTCTGCAAAGTGGCAAACAAACTGAGACGATTATATGTCTTAAAAACCCATCACTGAGGTTCTTGATCAATAGTTGGCATAAATAAATCTTAGACGTGTGGGCAAGACTGTTGGAGCCAGGCAAGGATTTTTCTTAATGTGGATAGTGATGTCACTGAGACAGAGAGAAGGGAGGTATATTTGCAATAAAAGGGAGTGATTATATAATACATTCAAACCATAAATACTCCATTAAGTTATAAAATTCTCTCTGTATGTTCTTAGGAGGCCTGTCAGCCACTTAACTTAGAGAAAAGAAAGTAAAGCTCCATTAATCATTCATTCAGCCAAAACTTGCTGAATCTTGCTCTATGCCCGCCACGACACATCACCATCACTACTGTGTATTGAGAGTTTACTGTATCCTAGACACTGCTCAGAGATTACATGCACCATCTCATTCCATCAGTGAGCAACCCTACAAGTTGGGTGTTCTTTTTAATCATCATTATATAGATGAGGTAAATGATACTCAAGTTATGTGATCTGTCTGTGGTCACATGGCAATTAGACAATCAGATGCCATATGAGGGTATGTTGCTCTCCTAAGATACTGATTCATATTTATATTACTAAATAGAAGGCTTTCTCATGCCAAACAATCAATATCCAAATTCAGGGGAAATCCAGACCCACAGTCGACAAATATTTAGTTAATAGGTGTTTGGCTGACATACTTTCAAGATATTCCCTACCCCATGCACCAAAATCATGACTAGTCACTTGAATTAATAGATATCCACATATTTCAAGTTCAGCAACAGCTGCCTAGAATAATGTATCGTGGTATTTTACATTTTTTAAAATTAAGATACAATATGATATATTACATAAAAAGATTCAACATAATTATGTGAGGCAGGATAAGTAGTCAAGGAGGTAACCATGTCCTTGAGATACAGCGACTGTGGTGACCATACAGTCAAAACAGTAAGCCCCAGCATTTGCACTGTAGTCCAGCTCACTCAAACAAAGCTATCTCCAGGAGGGAACTTCTGCTGTCGTGAGCATGCACATTTGATTTCACCTGTCCTCTGACTGACCCTGTGCTGATTGTAATAGTAAAAAACATACCCTTGGGCAGAGATTTAAGACGCTACTGAGACATGCGGCATATGAACAAGCATGTACAGCTACTGCACACGTGCACCCAGAGGACCACCCAGAACATACTTACGAGTAACACTGCTTTCCACCTCCTTATGAATAATCATGTAAGACTCCCCAAAGGCAGTCTCCCTAGCACCAGTCTTTGTTGTCTCATCCTTACAAGCAGCCTGCCCTGAATTCTCTCTCTCTCTCTCTCTCTCTCTCAGGATATACGGTGTATTCTGTGCTTAACTTTCAAAATATCCTTTTTCTTTTGTAATAAATTACTCTGTGCTGCATCTCCTTTGCTGTGTCTTGTTTAAATTTTTTTAAACGAAGAATAACCGAGGTCTCACAACAGCCTTCAACAATTACATATTGTTAACTTAAGTAACAGCTCTGCAGTTCAAATTTAAAAAGAACTATTCCTGTTTCATCATCAATCTCCTTTTCAGTAAGACAATGGGAAAATGACATTCTTGCTGATCACCAACTAGCCACATTTCTGGGTTGAATCAAGCCTCTGCAATTCCTTTGAGAACATAATGAATGAGGTCCGTGGTGCCCAGAACACCAAAATTGCCTAGGCTACCTCCTAATACACTACACAATCTAGTTCCATCAGCTCAGTTGTATGTTTACCAGGAATGCATCCAAAGTATCAATTCCCAAACCTATCATACTTTTAGTGTATTTACATGATTTAAGAATGTAAGAGACTGATGAAATACGCTGAAGAAAATAGAGACATTGCTTCCATTACTTCTTTTGAAAGATGAGATAAATTCAATTGGTGAGAGTGATTGGCTCTATATGAGAAGGAGAAACCTTTACAAGGTGAGAAAGAGGATCACAAAAGTCCAGAATAACTGTGCCTTGGATTTCTTTGCAGGGATTTTTCCCTGCAACGTTTTTATTCCACTTTCAAGGAATCATCCCTGGTGCAGTGTATCATTTATTTGAGAAAGTAGAGGTGAGACTCCAATCAGCCAGTTTCAACGAGGTGTAGAACCAAGAAAGAATTAGCAAACAGATACACATTGTAATGTCCTAAAAATATTTAAATAGAATTATTTTTTTCTTTCTAAAGCAACATGCTTTAACCAAGTGTTTCAATCAACCAACAAACTAGAAGTCATAACTGATCTGAATAAAGGGCTTCTGCTCTGCTCTGCACAAAACCTTGGGTAGCTGGAGGCAAGATACTCCAGCAACACGAGGTCTAACCACCCAGGTCACTCACTTCTGAACTCGGCTTTTAGTTTTGGGTATGGCCTCAAAAGACTATAGGTGATCAGACAGATGACATCCTGAGTCAAACAGTCACAGTCAGCGATTCCTCTGGGCACATTTTCCTTCTGATATTCCTAAACACCTGAATTCATAGAGCAGCCTGGGAAAATGGCAAGTTATACTCACTTCTCTCTGGGCACCATGTGACTCCTGACCGTTGAGTGTCAAGAATCCTTCTTTTCTAAATTCCCAGGCTGCTCAAAGAGCAGCAGCGTGGGCATATATCATTTTTAGAATGGGAGGAATATTCCAGATTTGCTGCTCAAGAAACAACAGATCCAAGTGTCTTTGGACTTGTTCAAAAATACACCCCTTCTCTCATTGTGTTGTGGGCAAGAGATGCACATACCGGTCTGAATGAACCACTGCTGTGTTTATGTTCATGCCACTTTCCATCACGTTTCTAACCCTTTACTCTTTTTCACCACTTACTGAGGTGCTTTCACCCCTGCTTCACATCTGCAGACCCACAGCTGGTCATCCTCAGTGACAGCCTTGCCAGTTCTAAGCCACCTAGCCCCCAGAGTCTCATTTGATATGCACAATAGAGGTAGGCGCATTGTCCATTATCAAGTCAAAGACTTCTTAAATAACAGAACAGTTCCTAGGCTTCCTGGAATGATGTCAGGAACAACTTACTGCCCTGGGTCCACTTCTCTTCCCTATCCAAACGCCAGACAAGCAGTTGGTATGCTCCCAGTCATCAGTTCCCAAGACTAGACTGTTCTCCCAATCAGGGAAATTGGGTTTGTTACATTTCCATGACATGTCATTCTGAGTGCCCTGTTGCCTATCTCTACCTGGAAGATGGTACATAAATGAAATCATTTACACACTACCATTCTAATTTTTAAAGGAATTGTAGTCATGTCAAATTAGGCTCATACCAAATAATAACATTCTAAATAATAATAGAGGCCGTCAATTGAGCGTATAATATGTACCAGGTCCTATGACTAGAACTTTACCTGCACTATCATTTAATTCGCTCAGCAATCCTATGAGGAAAGTACTATTGATATTTTATCATGAGGAACCTCAGTGTTAAAAAAACTGCCCAAAGTCATAGGGCATGTAAACACATTTACATCAAATTTCTAATCCAAATTATACAACTCAAAGACTCCCCAACGGTAACCAAATAGATAAACAAAACTGATATAAATCCAAGGTTTTTTTCTTGCCAGTCTTACTGTTTGTGCAATATTCAGTGGGGCAACAAATCTCTGGAATCTGTCATTTTAGTCTATTTTTAGTAAAGTAGATTATTTCACACACTCTCCTGGAATCTCTCTCCAGTTGCTTAGCTTGGAAGAACTCAACCAAAGTACAAACAACACAGGGCAGTACATGATATTTAGAATTTAAGATGCTTTGGCTCTTACATTGGCATATGATTCTGATACTATAGTAAATTACAACCCAGCAAGAGAAATGTATTACGAACTTTGGTGATGTAATAACAAGTTAAAAAGAGTCATCCTTTCTTGGAAATTAGCACATTCACCCCTTTTGCTTTTGCTTTTGTTCTCAGAACTCACTGTTGCACCTCTTTCAAAGTCCAATAAGGTAGAACCAGAAGACATCAGTGTCTTTACCTGATGCAGCAGACAGAAAAGAAAAAACCTCAAAGGCAATTTTACACAGAAGGGACCTAATTATGAATGATTCACCAACATGTGATGAATCACTGATGAGCTGTACCTTTGCCCTCTTCCGATTCCTTCCTGACTGTACTACCAATAAGTTTGGCCATGTCAATGGAGAAAGTTTACTCACAAAACTGTACAGGTTTCTAAAAATATCTAGCAATAAATATATTCTTTTTGGAAGTATGTTCTCAGGAGCAAGAGGAGTCTCCACTTACTTAACAATGAAGTAGCTCACTGAATCATTTAAAAAGTAGGCTGAAGCAAACAGTAAAATCTTTAAAAACAATTTATCATCTCAAACAATTTATCATCACCTCTCTTTGAACAACTGTTTCTTTTTTGTTTACCTTAGAGAATAGGCACAGGAAAATAAAATCACTTAACACATAGAGAACACAAGATAGAGACACACTTTTTGAAAGAGCCACATACAAAATGGTTAATAAATTAGGCTACTGTCTTATAAAAGGTGTTGTAAATCTTAGGCCAATACATCCTTGAAGAGTTGATATTCAATGCATCTGTATGTCTGTGGCTACAGAGAACTATACATGTATTTTGAAAACTTCACTTTATGATGGCCACAGCAATAACTGTTAAATCTCGACTTTCTGACCCACCTAATCATTGCCCTTCTGAAAGTTGACTCTTCTCGTCAAGTGTCATTATTTCTTGTCTATCACCTCAGGTCATTTTTCCTCCCACTTATTCTATTTTAATTTATTTTATTTTAAGAGACAAGGTCTCACTCTGTTACCCAGGCTGGAGTGCAGTGGCATGATCATGACTTACTGCAGCCTCAAACTTCCTGTGCTCACGTAATCCTCCTGCCTCAGCCTCTCATGTACCTGGGACTACAGGTGCATGATAGCATGCTTGACTAATTTTTTTTTAACATTGTAGATATGGGGTCTCACTGTGTTCCCCATGCTGGTCTTGAACTCCTGGGTTCAAGCGATCCTCCTGCCTCAGCCTCCCAAAACATCTGGATTACAGTCAGAAGCCATCACGCCCAGGGTTGGTCACTCTGAAAAGAACACCATTCTCTTTTTTGAAGAGATGTGATTTCCTTATAATGCCTAATTGTTTTACCAGACAGCTAAGGTGCCTGCTTCATCCTTCTAATTGACAAAGATTTTTACACAGAATCGAAAGAACTTCTGGTGGTGGGGAGTTGGTCCAAAGAAAAGAAAAACTCCTACTCCATTGTCTTGAAATATTTTTTTCACCCTCTAATTCCTGAGTTACGATCTTCTGGCTGAGGAGAAACTTCCCAAAGACCCTAATTCCATTGCATTGGAAAATGATGGAGGGAACAGTGCAATGTTTTCTTGATGTGACACTATGGCCTCACCACAGAGGTAGCTTAGTTTTCTGGGACCTACCTGGTAACTCCATGTGGATTACCATAAGTACTCTAAAAAAGTGGTAATCAAATACTGATGCACATAAGTATTGCTTGGAAAACACAGTAAAACAGTTTCCCAGGCCCTATCTACAGAGATTCTGATTCACTAGGCCTGGGTGGGATCCATGAATTTGCATTTCAAATAAACTCACAGATGATGCCAAATGCTAGCCTGAGGACCACATTTTGAGAATCACTCTAGAGCACTAGGATTTCAAAGCACTCAGGGTAAACTGTATCACAGAAAGTCTCTAAAATGTTGTTCTTGGATTATAGTGGTCTGTAGCTTTAAGAAGCCATTACCAGACATTTCTTACCAAAGGTCATCAAAGAAAGCACACTGCTGCAATGGCAGGCTATCTACTTTTATAAAAGTAAGGGGAAAAAAATAATTCAAAAGAATGGCTCTTCCCTTGGAACGGAGAGAAAGCTGACTCTGGTTTGCAAAGGCCTATCTCATTCCTGATCCTTTATCATTTGAGAGAGATGTGAACAGTCTATGTCAAAAATGCTCATTGCACATTCCCAGGAAATCACTCACAGGGCCGACTATAATTTTACTTAAGCCTGTCTGAACTTGCTTTTCTTATTTTTTCCCCCTGTAGGCACACATGATTTTATTTTTCTGCAAGGAAAAATTCAAAGACAAAGACATAGATGTGATTTTACCAAATTAGCTAACTTTAAAGCAAAAAAACACAAAACATGCATTTCTGTTTATAGCAAGACTCCCTACTGCCCCTTTAATCATCTTCCTATGTAAAGAGAAAATGTGAAACTATCATAGCCACTCTTCAAGACTGATTAAATAAAAATCATTCAAAAACCTGTATCAATAACATATTACTATCTTTTGTGTGCAAATCCATATTGTGGTGGTTGGAAGACCTAATATCCAAGATAAAGTAGATCTGCTTATTACTGAAAAGCAGCTGTTGGAAACTAAAATGCTTAAAGTATGAGTAGTAATGAAATTAATGGACCAAGCCAGGAGTGAAGCAAGGAAGGGTAGGAGGGAAAATGGAGAACTTGAGAATCCTGGTATTATTGAGAAGAGTCCTGGCATTATTGAGAGAACTGCAACTAATTAGTATCAGAACAAAGTCCCATTCTGATAATGCCAATTGGGTCATCATTGAGATTGTTTCAATTTTCTATTTGTTTCTCTTGGTCCTCTTTCTAGACGCGTCTGATGATTTTAAGTTGAATTACAGATGCTGTGAATGAAGAATTATAGAGACTCTGCATGATGGCATCTCCCACTCAGGAAGGTTCATCCTGCTCTCTGGCAGGCAGTCTGAAATGGGGCATTACTTTCATCCAATTTGGAATTGAACTGACTCAAAGCTGGTGAGTGTTTTGAAAGATGTGCTCCACATCTCTAGTTTGCACACACATCATGGGTATGTTTTGAAGGTTTGTGGTGTACACTAGTACACCTGTAATTCATGGATATACAACTCCACTTATTTATTTATTTATTTATTTATTTATTTATTTTTGAGATGGAGTCTTGCTCTGTTTCCCAGGATGGAGTGCAATGGTGCAATCTAGGCTCACTGCAACCTCTGCCTCCCGGGTTCAAGTGATTCTCTTGCTTCAGCCTCCTGAGTAGCTGGGATTACAGGCATGTGCCACCACGCCTGGCTAATTTTTGTATTTTCAATAGAGACGAAGTTTCACCATGTTGCTCAGGCTGGTCTCGAACTCCTGACCTCGTGATCCACCCAT
Organism: Cacajao melanocephalus; assembly: GCA_963573385.1. Classification (NCBI taxonomy): domain Eukaryota; kingdom Metazoa; phylum Chordata; class Mammalia; order Primates; family Pitheciidae; genus Cacajao; species Cacajao melanocephalus. Next base: position 8,719 of record CAUYLG010048555.1, read on the forward strand.
CTTGGCCTCCGAAAGTTCTAGGATTATAGGCATGAGCCACTGCACCCAGCTACAACTCTATTTATTTTAACCTCAGCCCTGGGACACTATCAAAAACACACATGGTGACTCATGTCTGTGACCCCACACTTTGCACTGAGGCGGGAAAATGGCTTGGAGCCAGGAGTTCAAGATCAGCCTGGTCAACATACCAAGACCCTGTCTCCGCAAAAAAAAAAAAAAAAAAAATCAAAAAATTAGCCAGGTATGCTCATTCACACTTAAAAACCAAACTATTCAGGAGGCTGAGGTAGGAGGAGCTTAAGCCCAGGAGTTTGAGGTTACAGTGACCCTCTCTCATTTAAAAAAAAAAAGAAAGAAAGAAAGAAAGAAAGAAAGAAAGAAAGAAAGAAAGAAAGAAAGAAAGAGAAAGAAAGAAAGAAAGAAAGAAAGAAAGAAAGAAAGAAAGAAAGAAAGAAAGAAAGAAAGAAAGAAAAGAAAAAGAAAAAAAGCAAAAAGCTTTCAGGTATACATCTACCCAAGGCATCCATCTTCTCTCTGAGATCTTGGTTCCTCTGAATCCTGGCTGCTTTGGCAGACCCAAACTTCTATGTTTGTCTCTTCAGCCCTGTGAGGTCACCAAAAATTATTTTACCCACAAGGTATGATTTTCTAGCTGCTCGTTTTCTCAAATGCTCCTTAAGCCAAAAGTCAGCAAGTTCCCTAAAGGGAAAAGCAGCCTGTGGACTCCTGGTTGAGCACTCCAAAGTTCCCTGATTTCTGGGTCTCTTGATTTTCTTGGCGGTTCTTTGATATCTTCAAATTAGGTTTATATGAGGCTTTTCTGTTGTTTTCAAAGAAGCGTTGGTTTGTCACAAGCCACTCTAATTTACCCAAAAGCAGAAGTTCTCAGGTTAATTTAATAGAGTAATATAATTACTTCCCCAAGAAATAATGTTTTCATTCTGAAATATGAGGTTAAATTCAAATATAGACTTAATCTATATAAGTTAAAAAAATTATTTTGCTAAGAACTGACTTCAACTGTCAAAATACATATTCTATTCCAAACACGGTGGCAAGTAATTCTTAGTTCAGTGATCTCCTTTAAGACAGATATATCAAGCAATTTTTTTGTAATCTGTCATCAGGCCTCAAAGAAATCTCAAATAACCATAAAGCAGTGCTACTATTTGGAGTACTTGAGATGCTCTAGATAAACATTTGATGATAGATGGACACTAGGCATAGGAATAGTTTCATCTAATAGAATAATTTTTAAAATGACAAGAAACCCACCATATGTTTATCAGGGAGCAACATAAGAACATCACTGATAGAACCACTCCAGCAGCTGCCAGTAGTAAGACACACTTGAAGCAAAGAGATGGAGATTTAAATGAGGACACTCTCCAACGTAAGTCTTTCTGTAGAATATAGTGTCCTAGAGGAAGATGTATGTAGTAAAGATGGGGAAATCACCAAATTATCCCCATTACTATGTGTTACCTCCAACTGGGACTTCTAATATTCCTGCAAATTCACTTGCGGAAGAAAGTGAAAGAGAAACAACAAATTCTCTCCATGAAATAATTTTGAATGTTCTTTCAGAATATTGCCCTGTTAGGATAATTAAGGGACTCTCTATTATGTAGGTAGCTCAAGAATGTAGCAGAGGCCTCGGAAGGGACTGTCTATGGTGGAAACTGACCTAAGCTGCTCTAGGATTATAATGGACTACAGCAGTGGGTCTCTTGAGAGAGCTTTAGTCTGTTCCTTCACATGCTTATAACCCAGGGTGGGGTCATTAAGATAAAGTGCCCAGGCATTCAAATGATGGAGATGCAGAATGGTATTGAGCATGGCACATATCCAACCAGTTACTTGGTTTTCACAATTATCAAGTTTTAAGACTGAGTAAAAAAAAAAAAATCACAAAAATCATAGGTCTAAAAGCAAACAAAAACTGATTTTAGCTATGTGGATAGTATCAAGTGGTATCAACTGATGGCAAAAAAAAAAAAAGGAGAGAAGAGCATTTTCTGTATATGGTAGGCACTGTGCCAAGGATATCATATCAAATCTGTTCATCTTCACAATAACTCTTTGAGGTAAATACTGTCATAATCCTCATTCTTATGGATGAGGAAAATGAAGCACAGGGTGGGTTAGTAATTTAGTCAGGGTAGTGAGTGGAGAGGGACCACCTGAACTAGGTCTCTGGATGCAACATCAAAAGCTCTTAACCACATTGCTTTACTGGCCTCCTGGACAGCATTGATCACTTTAGTGTCTAGTTACATATTCCCTGTACTTTAATAATGTAACTGTGGATTATGGACACGTGCTTTTCCTAGCTATTCTTAAATTCTGAGCTTAATATAAAATTAATGACATCCTGGGAGCTGTGATTCTTCCCTAGTACATCTCACTAAGAACATGGTTTATGAAATCTTTATAGATAGTTGAAATGTGTTTACTAAGTCTTGCCAGGAAGCTAATTTTATAGGGATATTACACACAGGCAACATAACTTGCTGGAGGGCTATGACGCCTTCATTCCAACCAGTCCTTTTCCTCCAAGTAATTCAGTAGATTTGGAAAATGAAGCACCTGGTCTGCTCTTTTCCACAAGTTTCTAAGCTTGCATAAAGATCACTCACTTAATATAGAAATGGCGAGAAACATTCCAGTTCTGGTCTCTGGAGTCTGCTTCCCACAATGCTGCTGTTAACTACATATTACTCTTTAGACCAAGTATCTCTGAGAAGGAACAAACTCACTTTGATTGCCTAGGTACTTCACGCTGCAAATCTGCATTTCAGCGAACAACTACTAAGCAGAGAGGAAAGAGAACCAGTGCACCGGCCCAGATGCAACATCCTGTTCCAGCCTTTTCTGACAAAAGGCTATGCAACTGTGAGAAAATCACACTGTGAGACTCGGTTTCCTCCTCTATAAACTGAACATAACGATGATGTTCCTATAAAGGTGGCACAGGTGAAAGCACCTAAAAGTTATTCAAATATGAGATCATATGCATAGATAGGTATACACACATATGCGGTCTGTAGCACCTAATAATGGAGCTATGTTCTGGGAAACACGTCGTTAGGCTATTTTATTGTGCCAACATCATACGCTGTAGTTACACAGACCTAGATGGTGTCGCCTACTACATGCCTAGGCTGTACAGTAAAGCCTACTGCTCCTCCTAGGTACAAACATGTACAGCATGTTACTGTACTGAATACCTGTAGGTAACTGTAACACAATGGTGAGTATTTGCGTATTTAAACATAAAAGTATGCTGTAAAATATGGCATAAAAGGTAGAAAATGGTAGACCTATATAGTGCGCTTACCATGAATGAAACTTATAGGACTAGAAGTTGTTCTAGGTGAGCCAGTGAGGGAGTGGTGAGTGAATGTGACGATCTAGGATATTCCTGTCAACCACTGTAGACTTAATAAACACTGTACATTTAAGTTTACACTAAATTTATTAAAAAATAAAGTATGAATAATTGCACTATGACATTACAATGCCTATGCCATCACTGGGAAATAGGTATTTTTCAACTCCATTGTAATCTTACAGGGCCACTCTCATGTATGTGGTTCACTGTTGACTGAAACGTTTTACAGTACACAACTGTATATACATCTCCAAGAGCTGAGCTGTACCTATTATCCAGGCCCTGTAAAGAACTGCATAGAACTATACAAGTGACAAAGCAGAAAAGAACAGACATAAGTCCATTAAGCCACCCCAGAGGAAGTGAGTTGGAGAGGAGATGCTGGATTTTTCTAATGAGAGAAAGATAATGCAGCGCAGGACGAGAGAGTTAAAAAAAAAAAAAAAAAAAAAAAAGGAAGAGCTGCAGGTGGGCTACGGAAGTGAGTCCCAGAGAGTCCCACTAATGCCAGCACTGGGTAAGTGGGGAATTTGGGGATGAAATCACAGCAGACAATGCCTCACTTATTAATGGAAAATCACTGATATAGAAAAGTTGTGTGCAAGGACCCATAAACCAAAAACACCAACAAAAACCTGCTTATCAAGCAGGAACTCGCTTGTAACAAGCCAGTGAGGGTAGATACCAATTTAAGAATTAGGTACTAGTGCCTTAGAGCTATTTAACAGCCAGATCCACATAGAGAATAAATAGTAGGCCACATTTCTCATACCGGCTATTTAAGTGAGAGAGATAAGCAGATAAAACCTCTAAATTAATTGCTTTCAACAGTTTAGAGCTAGAATAGGTGCTTTTACTTTGAAGAGTGAAAACTTGTTTCTAGGAGTTCTTAGGCCAACTAAGAAGACAATCACAACATTAACATAGTTTGAATTCAACACTGGTAAAATAACACGTAATGAAAAGCCCAATGTACTTTTCTTACTATTTGAAAAAATAATTTTACGTATTTTTTTCTATTGGGTAATATTCAACTTCATCAGAGCCCAGTACCCCCAGTCAATAACCAAGGTTCAGAAATCTTTCCCCTTATCATTTTTGGAAAAATCCCAAACCACTAAAACCAACTTACCCTCAAGTATCATAAGGCCCACCTCCAGCCTTCCTGACTTCCCTGCATTACAAATGTGTACCTTCTCTCCCTCGTCTTTGAGACCTTCTTCATTACTGAACATCCCCTCTACTTCAATAACCTCAGTAAACTCATCTCCTTCATGGGCTTGTACATCTAGTCTTTGACATATTTAACTGTTACAAGTTTTCCAGAAATTTGTTACTAGAAAAAAATGAAACCATAAATACTTTCTGGTGCTATTTTCCAGAAGTTGGATGAATGCAAAATATCAGGTAAATAAAATCTGACAAAGGATATTAACTATCAATTAATCATATTAGTGTCATAACCCCAAGAACGAATATGAGTATCTATGGAAAATCTCACTTTGCACAAAGATAACTCAGTACAGCTATGACTAGTTTAACTTTTTTGGAAAGAATATTAAGCAAGGAAACCTGACTCTCCAACAATGAGAAGCATTCCAAACTGAGCATGACCCCATAGGTAGCGCTTGGAGATTGCATAAGGGCCAGAACGTTTCCAGCAATGTGGGAAAAAAGAAAATCACAGCTTTGGCAAAAAGCAATAAAGTCCTAACTATGAAGAGACTTACAATCTTTATGATCACATGGGACCCTGAGACCACCCATTTCCAAATTTCAGACTCCCTTAATCTCAAATCCCAAGCACAATTCAGTGGGCCTAACTCCAATTGATGTTTCAAGATTTGTAATTTTCTACAAGTTTATTGTTTTCCCTCTGACCAAATAAACATACCACCCTTTATTTCTATACTCCTGTGAGATTTCTCATATAAATAAATGCCCAAATCTTGGGAGGAGAAGTACTGTAACCACATGTCTTCATTTCAGGCCCTGCATAAATCAATTTACACTGCAACTCTAAGGTAGAAAAATGCAGCATTAGCAGCCACACTTGATAACAAAATCACACTAATCTGGACTAATCATTAGTAACCTATTTCCTGAGCACTGTACCAAGCAATTCATATGCTTTATCTCATTTAAGTATCAGAAAAACCCTATGAAGTTGTTTGAAGTGCCCCTATTTGACAGATGTGAAAGGTTAGGATCAGAGAAGCTTTACTGTGTGCTCAAGTTCACTAAATTATTGGAAAGTAAGTGGTAACATAGTGGTTTTTAAAGGATTCAACATGCATCACTGTTATAGTCAAAAGACATTGGAATTTACGTGAGACCAATAGAATGTGGCCAAATAAAGATATTTAAATGACCAGCTTAATGAATTCAAAACAGTGATTAGCAATTAACACATCAATCTTCTGAATGTCAATGGATAATTCTAAAGTGCCGCAGTTTGCTTGAAAAGTGCCTTCTCTCGAGTTGATTAAATATTCTTTCCAAAAATCTTGTTTACATTATTAATTTGCTCAATAACCCCTGTCTTCAGAGAAGTGTAAACCTCTACCGGGTCCCTGAAGAATTAGCACATATTTTTAATTAAAATGGTCTTGAATAAATTGAGTTATTATTTTTCCGGGTTATATTACTAACGACATTAATTCCAAATAAGATAGATTAAAAAACAAGGTACATTTAAAGTATGCAAATGTGTCTTCAACATTGAAATACCTAGAGTTCATATAAAGACCTGACTCCAAATTATGAAAAATGGACAATCAGTCATCTCTGTAGTGTATATAAATGATTTGCAACCACAAACAATGTAAAGATGTGTCAAAAGTTTGTAAGTTCAAAGTACAAACTGAACACTTCCTTTAGGAAATGCTAAAACAAAATTAAATACCATTAGAAAGATGTTGACACTTTGCTCTTTTATGAGCCAAATTATAGTAACAGAGGTGTGTATATAATGATGTAATTATATGCTGTCATGAACAGTTTAATTATTTTATGCCTGAACAGATTTTTTTTTTTTTAACTCAAGTGCCCTGTACAACTTCCACACCTGAATGCTTCTAACTTGGCTTTACCATTTTCTCACTCTATTTAATTTTCTGGGGACACAGAAGGATGGTCCTTACTTTAAAAATGTTTCTATCAAAATTCATTCACTTCACTTTTAAGCTCTTAAAGGCTAGGTACCAGTTTTCCAGCATATACTCTGCAGAGGGCTAAACACATTCATTCATTCTTTCCAATGCTCCATCGCCTCCACCATGTCAGGCACCAGGCTAGGATGCAAGATAGACAGATGCAGGAAGTCAAGGGAGCTGACTGACAAAGGAGGAAAATGGAAATCAACAGAAAGTTGTAAAACATAGAGGCAACTCCGAGTCATGTCTATGCCTTCAGGTTTTCCCATCAGTCCTGTTTTAAATCCCAGCCCTGATTTTAAGTATTTAAGCTGTAAGTTAATCTCTTCACCATCTGGAAAATGGGGGCCATGAAGATCCCTCCCTCACAAGTTGTGAGGATCAAATGAAATGATGACGCAAAGCCAGCACATGGTACATGCCTAATGAATACCAGCAGCTACCATAGAATGATAATTATATTTTTATTGCTTTTCATATTAAGTGCCACAATAAGCTATATATACAAGCTAATAAGAACACTGAGGAAAAGCAATAAATATTCCTGAGGTAGCTCATTCTGAAAAGACAGAAGTTGCAGGGGAGAGAGGGAGATAATGCTGAGTAATGGGTCTTAAATCTCTATGAGAAAAAAAATAACCTGAGTATTGTTCAAGAAAAGATGCCATGTTCATTTAAATGACTATTTCATCTTAAGAAGGCAGTCTGCAGCTACTGATCAAACCGGAACCCTAGCCATGCTGATGATAACCATTAACAACATCCATAAATTCATTTGCTGTGTCACATCTTGGCATAGGAATGCTCATTTGTTACAGTTACCCCTTCACTTTGACGTGAAGAGAAAGCAACCGTAAAGCAACTTCTAATACCCTGGGAAGCTCCTCCAAATAATTAAAATTCTGAAGCATTCCTCAAGCCGAAAGCAGATCAGACCCTCATTGAGGGCACGTTCTATTAAATAAGCAAGCTCATGTTTGTTGTTCTTGCAGCACAAGTCCTTGAGCTCACAAATCCCACAGCACCGAAAGTCATTATTTTTTAACCTAACTTTTAAAGTCCTAAATGTATCTTCTAAACAGGGCCACCATTTCTTATGCACATCTGGAGCTCTTTCTGGGCACCACTCACTGCAAAAGTTGTCGCACACATAACCTAATTTCCCATAAACCTTCCGGGAGACACTACTTATCCAGGATTTTAAAGATAAGGAAACTGAGGCACAGAGATCTTAAGTCCTTTGCCCAAGTTTTACCACCTCAAACACAGCAGAGCTCTGATTTGAATGCAACTTTGAACTCAATGTCCTTAGTAACTATCTTGTAGTATGAGTACCTTGAGAATATATATTTTAAATTTCCTTATTTTTAAAAAATATGCAAATTCAAAACACAAATTAAGATGGGGTGGGTGATGTAGGGTGAGGGGAGTGAATGGATGGAAGATGGCAAAGGGAGACAAAATTATCCAGCCACTACAGTCAGATGTTAAAGTAGAATTCAGGTATCAACCCTAACTCGGCTGGATTTTTATTAGGATCAGACAAGACTCTTCTTAACCAAAGACTGAACTCAATTTCTAGTCAATGCTTCAGACAACAAGGGCCACTCATCCCTTACCAGACTTTGAGGTCTTTTCCCCTCATCATTGAGCTTCAGCTCAGAAGTCTTATGGCCATTTACAAGGTGACTGATGAGCCTTCGTCATAAAAGATGAAAGCAACTTGCCTACATGCAAGTCTTCAGAACCAACCACCTGAACCAATTACAGAACAATACCAGGTTAGTGTGAGGATTAAAATGTGATAATGTTTTGTTTAGCACAGAGATAGGCACACAGTGGGTGCTTATGTTTGTTTGCTCTAGTACTAATAATTATCGTGGATATTATCAGGATTCCTAAAAAGAGTCATTTAACTATTTTGGGAACAATATCATATACCAGATGCCCTTTCCTCAAGGTTATGCAATCTAAAAGGGAAAATCAATGAAACAAAGGACGAGCTGCTGCAGTTAAGGCTCCTGAGACTGACTTCCCTGTTTGACTTGTGGTAGTAGCCGAATGAGCAAATGGAGGAAAATTATTTGAATAAACATTGGTCAGTGGGGAGAAGTAGGTTTTAGGATTAGGCTGGTATCAGAGAAATTCATCAAGAGAAAAAAAATGTAATTTTAAGAAGTCAAGGTCTATTATTGGAAAAATAGGCTCACCCAATGCAGCTCTAATACCATTAACAATTAGGTAAACTGAGTCTAGCAAGTGGTTGGACTCATAATGAACTGATTACTTTAGCCCATTAATCCAAAAGATGGCCAATGCATGTTCATGAAGACACTGCTAGGGAGCTGGAATATCTGAAAGAGTTGGCACAAAAAGGGCCGCCACATGTGATTAACTCACATCTGATGAGATGCCCCTGAACAATTTTGGCCCACAGATGGATTTGTACACACAAGACACAGTGTTGCCTTTAAATATTTACAAATATTTGAAAGGTATGACCTTTTATAAAGCTTACCGTATGACTCAGGGAGAACAGAAGGGTTGCACAACTCCCAGATACCTGAAATGATGGTGACCCACAAATCTTCACTAAATGCTAAAGAACATTTATTTCACACCTACTCTGCCACATTCACTCCTGCACATTTCCCAAAACCAGAATTGAATTGTCACTTCACTTGCCCCTGCTGACTTTAGACATAGTTGTCACTTCTGCAAAGTCACATTTTGGGGAATACTATGTACCTTCTTAAAGACCACATTAATGATGGAACTAACCTATTTAGTCTCTGGCCCAAAGATATCAGCATTTAACTCGACTTCCCCATAGTTCACTATATCATAGCAATTATATTCATGGCAGCAACAGCAGCATGGAATCTTTTAACCCCCTATGGGCTTGTTCTCTTATTAGACCAGATCAAGGAACCTGTAGCTATTTGGAGGCAGATTAGAGAGACTTGCTCTGTATTGATATCAGAGCTGAAGAGTGGAAGATCATGTGTGTGTTGACATCTTACCCAAATCCATCCATGATGGTTTACACTGAGGTTATTCTTAATGAAGGCTTTTAATATATCAAGAAGACCGTATGGATCAAGGCATGAAAGCACCCTTACACATTTCAGGCAAAGGTACCCAGCAGCTTTAGGTTTTTATGCCCATCTGCTTTCTCAACACACCTTGACTGCCAACTCTAGATGTCTAAAGCTGATACAGGAGTCATACATCATTCAACTATGTTCTTCATGGTATGGGGGCTATGTGCATTCTATTATGTATTTTTTTTAGAGGCATGATCTCACTTTGTCACCCAGGCTGGAGTGCAGTGGTATAAATCGTGGCTCACTGCAGCCTTGAACTCCCAGGCTCGAGGGAGTCTCCCACCTTAGCCTCCTAAGCAAACTGAACTACAGATGTGCACCACCACAGCTGACTCATTTGTTTTATTTTTTTGTAGAGACAGAATCTCACTATGTTGCCAGGGCTGGTCTCAAACTCCTGGCCTCAAGTGATCCTCCCACCTTGTCCTCCAAAAGTGCCAGGATTAGAAGCATGAGCCACAGTGCCCAGCCCATTTTGATCACTGGTGGAAAGAAAAGCATTTTTTATAATATGTTAACTGTCATGCCCAATTCTAGTTTCATCAAAATCGCTTGGAGCTTTTACATTAATGTTTAAAAATACAAGCTTCATCCCAGAGGTAGTGAGTAAGTATATTTTGAGGGTTGAGCCAGGAATCTGTAATTTTCCAAAGCTTCCAAGGTGATTCTAATAATAACCCATTTCCAGAAATCTGTGGTATATGCCATAATGCAATGGTATAAAGATAGTATACACAAAGTAAATAAATGTCAGTGCTCAATTAACTAAAACAAAGAGTGGCTTTGGGGAAATCAGACTGCCTGAGACTAAAACATCATTCTCCATCAGCTATTAAGATAGATAAATTACGGGACCTCTCTGAGTTTCAATGCCCTCACTTTTAAAATGGGGTAACAATACCTACCAAAGATACATAATATACACGTACAAAGCATTAGCAGTGGGTTGAAACCATAGTAAGCAGCCAAAAAGCATGACTGATTTTATTTTTTAACCAGATTCCTAATATTCTAGAAAACAAAGCTGATTATAAAGACATTGCCCACAAAATAGCCTTTTTCCACTCATTCTTTTCACTTAAAACTGTACTTCTTGCAAAATCAGTAGACTGAGCATGATCAACAAATCAGAATTAAAACCTGTATTACCTAATAATTTACTTAATGTTAAGGCATCCTCAATTCATTAATAGCCTTCCTGAAATTCAAAAAAGAAAACACATGGAATAATTGTAAACCGCATCTCAATTTCAGAAATGTTCAAATATACCGAGGTTGGGGAGGAGGGCAGGGGAATGTATTGCCTATCAAACCCAAAAGCTTCTATTAAGGCAGCTATGTACATGCATGTACCCACCAGACAAGATGTCCTTCTCTCATGTTGCAGCCAGCAACCCAAAAGTCCTATAAAATACCCGAGGGTCAAAATAGTTCAGAAAACAGTACTTCTCAGAGTTCTCCTCTCCACAACCCTCTTTTCAGAAGTTTATGACTGGCATACTCACATATCAAAAAATCTGAAATTATCAAATTTCTTGAACAGATACGTCTACTAAACTTGTCTTAAACTTTCCTCATTTACCTTCCAGGGAGCAAATCTTATCAGGACTTATTTTGGTGAACATTACAATTAGGGAAAGTCTTTGGTTGTACTAACTAGGCAAATCATTGTCCAAATGTCCTGTCTTGCCAGAATGACAGGTTTATAGGGAAAGAAGTTCCGTGGCTTTGGACTAACCCCAACCACTGAAATCATAGCTTCCTTTGAAGAGAAGTAAGACTTTTTTAAAAATTTGCTTTTATATTGGTTTAAAAAAAATGAACCATGAGAAAATAACAAGAACCACCATTATTTATTTGAAAAACCTTTTGGGGATATTACTAAGCATTTATATTGCAGGATAATTCAACAAAACAAATTTTTTAGTTTTTAAAAAACACAATGTTGAGATTAAAAACCAAGATACTGTTTACTCAGATCCACCCTGGTAAAATAAATACATTCAATAAACACAGAATACAGACAGCTTTAGTTTTTTACACATGGGTCAGGATGATCCATTTCTCCCAAAACATGTATCATCCCATATGTGCTGTGATTTACAATTCTCCAAGCATTAAAGTTTAAATTGTGAATCTACTGTTTTGGATTCATTGGAATTCTGATCCAATAGTCACTCTAAAATAGATGCAGGCTGGAAGACAATTCTCTACATTTTAAAGCCAGATGGCCCATATCAGCTAAATATTTTTTCTTTCCTTGTTCAGAATATAATTCAAGTTGGAAGTAGTGAATCAACTTAAGTACATACAAATTTAAGGGATCCTTAGTCATCAATCCCAAACTTAGGATTCTATTTAAAGGAAATATATTTTAAGATTAAGTTTAAAAAATAGCAAAAGAGAATACCATATGTAACAACCCTGGCGCAGAACACTTTCTTTAAGAAAATTCCCTTCATGTTAAGGGGAAAAAAATACTTACTCTTCCCCATTTCACTAGGGTATCTAATAAAATTTTTTTCTCTCACACTGAAAAATAAAATCCTTATTTGAACTAATTCTGGAAGTTCCAAAAAGTCTGATTATTTTATCAAGTTATTAAATACATTATTCAATAATGACCCTCATTAATGATTTTCCTTTTGATTATAAAATTTACCAAAAAAAATACACTTCTACCATTTATAATCTGAGAATGGTACAAACCCAAGACCTAGAATATATTATGCAACACTCTTAAACAAATCTGCCTCTTGGGATCTCTCTCCTTTTATATAAACAGAGACTTTCCAGTAGCCCCTGGAGACATTCCCATACTAAGTGAGTCAGCTAAATAAAATTAAGCAACTAATAAAACAATATGTAATCTTGTTCTCATTGTCATAATTAAAATCCTTTTTCTTTAAGATGAAAGGTGGCAGCTGTAGAGTAGCCTTCAAAATCATAGGCTATGCTGTACGTAGCAGGATCTTCTCTCCGGTGTGTATGAACAGTGCAGCTGTCCCCAATATCACTTTAAATTATTCCCTATTTGATATTAAAAGGTTGAAGTCTTTTTTCTTCTGCAAGTTACTTCCATGCTTGCTGATTAAGCATTCCAAGTTGGTTTCTCATTTAATATCCTTAGAAAGCAGACCATCATTATTTAGGGCAAAGCTTTCCAGAGGCAGTCAGAGGCAGGATAAGGATGGGGGATCCCAAACAAGCCATGCTCTTTCCTAAGCAAAGCCCCTCTAGTTTGAATGTGTTTGACACACTGAGCTTCCAAATAAGATTGGAATTGATTAAAAAGGGGTATGCAGCTTAAAGACAAAAATCTGAATGTCATCAGTTTAGTAGAAGTAGGACACACTTTCAAGACAATCTCATCCTTGCATGGTGGTCAGAATCTGGGTAGGAATGCCGCATTTGCTGAGAAAGTCCTTGCACCAAAAGGCCCAGAACAAAAGGCCACAATATAGTGTCCTGGCTGCCAGGTAAAAACTATCAACATCTCTGTCAAGAGCATTACATAAATCTGTAAATCCTATGACAGAGAGAACCACTGGTTGAAATGGAGGTTGAAGCCTTCAGTTCACCTAACTCAGTGCTGACACACAGTAAGAACACTGAATGGGTGCCTACAGTGGGTGAGGCATTGCACCGGGACCAGGGAGACACTGTGCAACAAAAACAGTTATAAATGTTGTCTGCCTGGAGTTCACAGTCTAACGGAAGGATAGACAATCACTAAATTACATATTAATGATAATAAATGTAATCATTAAATCAAATATTAAAAAGAGCCACCAGGTAGTAAGCCCATTCTACCTATCAGCTGCCATTCTAATATCAACTCATTTACTCTCCACCACACCTCTAAGAATGAGGTACAGTGATCACCCCCGAGGAGGCACTGAGGCACAGAGTTGGCAAGATGGCTAAGTGGCAGTTTGGTTTGAAGCCAGCTGTATGGCTTCAGCATCCCCGGCTCAACTATTCAACCCTACCTCTTCTCCCAAACACTATCAGAACCCAAATGTCAAATGCACCTGGGGCAAGGCCTTGAGGAAAAGGCATGGGGTGTGAAAAGAATCTCTAATTAGAGGATCTGACCAAGGCAGGGAGAAGGCCACTGAGAAATTAACACAGGAGCTGAGAGTGGAAAGCAGGATAGCAAAGAGGGGAGGGAAGAACATCGAGGCAGAGGCAAAAGCAAGGGATCCAGCAGGGGGAAAGGGCTTGGAGAGCGGGAGGACTAGAATTCAGCCCATCAGGACAGACAGCATAGGGGGGAGGTGAACAGAAGACAAGGAAAGACAGGAAGGTGCCAACCATGCTTGGCAGGGCTAAGATGGCTGGGGAGCCACTGAGGGCGTGCCACAGGGAGAGTCACTGGGCCAGTACTTGTGAGTTCAGAAGACTTTTCTGACTGCATCTACACACAATCATGGCACAGTCCTCCCAACAGGCAGACTGACACAAAACCAACCCTGCTCTTTATCACTCCATACATTCCCAGTCATATCTCTGCAGCCTGCTGTGCACGGACCACCTCTGTGCCTTGCCACGATGAGGGAGCAGTGGCTCCTGCTAATTTCTACCCAACATTCATCACCTGGAGGCAATGCATTTGCTTTTTGGGCTTTAGCATAGAAGGGGAACTTTGAGAATAAAAAAGTTGAAAAATGATGCCACTCTCTTCAAAATCTTTTCTTCATTTGTAGGTGGCAGAAGGCGACAGATATGTCACATTATTGAGTACCATGGGACATCTGTTCACACTTTAAAGTACTTAGGTGTTATTTCATGTAAATGTTGAGAAGAAAAAAAATATCCTGTTTTTCTTATCTCTTGGGAATCAGGTTTGGTTTTTTGAAGAAATTTCACAAATCTAAGGAAAATAACATATCTATACTTATTTTCCTGAAGAGAAAGTAATTTTTCTTTTGGTTGTTAAGGACTTAACTGCATTTAGGAGGATTTAATCACATAATGCTAATCATTGAAACACTAACTGTGGGCAGAACTCTGTGAGATGTCGCCTTTCAGGTGGCCCTACTGGTCCTAAAATGTCATTGATAGCGATTAAATACACATTACTCCTCTCTCCCTCCATCCTTTCTCCTCCTTCCATTTCTCCCTCTCAGAAGAGAGGAAGACAATCTTTAGGAAACCCATGATTTACTGGGGAAGGGAAGGCACATGTAACATTTCAAACTGTAATAAGGATGATCTTGCCAAGCTGTCCAGGTGAGAGGTTACAGAATGCCCAGAGAAGTCACCCAGAAAATAGACATGGTTTCAAATCAAAAGAACCTAGACCACTTGAAACTCTGGCTTTGGGCAATTTACTTAACTTCTCTGGGTACCAGTGCCCACTCACGTAAAATGGAGACAATCACAATATGTACCTTGCACTGCTGCAGCAAGATTAAGAGGTTGGCACAAGGCCTGACACAATAAAGGTTAATGGTAGCAGTTACTAATTATTATCCTCAAATCATTTTAACATCAAGAAAATAACATCCACTTTGGCCATTCTAGCAAGTCTGTGGCAAAGAGGGATAACAGAAGCTCCTTTTGTGGAAGAACATGTAATTTGCCCTTTATTTGCACAGTTTAGAATCATCATCACAACATCCTAATACGCCCTTGAAATCCTGTGAAAGAATAGACGTAAACAAGTAAAACTACCTGCTTAATCAGCAACACTATGGCGGAATTGAGTTCACTAAAAGATCTTGTCTCTTGCTCAAAGGCTTGACTCAAGGAACAGAACTAGATCTTTCTAGGTTCCCCTGTATTCTTTTTTAAAAAAATTGTTGTGGGTACATAAGAGATATATACATTTATGGTGGTATAAGAGATATTTTGATGCAGGTACACAATGCATAATAATTACATAGGAGTAAATGGGATATACATCATCTCAAGCATTTATCCTTTGTGTTACAAATAATCCTATCATATTTTTAGGCTATTTAAAAATGTACAACAAATTACTGTTGACTATAGTCACCCTGTAATGCTATTAAATACTAGATCTTATTCATCACATGTAACAATTATTTTTATGCATTAATCATCTCCCTCTCCCCAACTACCCTTCCCAGCTTCTGGTAATGATCCTTCTACTATTTCCATGAGCTCAATTGCTTTAATTGTTTTTAGCTCCCACAAATAAGTGAGAATATGCAATGTTTGTCTTTCTGTGCCTGGCTTATTTCCCTTAACACAATGACCTCCAGTTCCATCCAAATCATTGCAAATGACAAGATGCCATTCTTTTTTATAACTGAATAGTACTCCATTGTGTATATGTATCTCATTTTCCTTATCCATTCCTCTGTTGATGAACACTTAAGTTGCTTTCAAATCTTGTCCAATGTGAAGAATGCTGCAATAAACATGGGAGTACAGACAGCTCTTCAATACATTGATTTCTTTTCTTTTGGGTATATACTAGCAGTGGGATTGCTGGATCAGCAATGGCAGCTCTAGTTTTAGCCTTTTGAGGAACCTCCAAAATGCCCTCCATAGTGGTTGTACTAATTTACATTCCCACCAGCAATGTACGAGACTTCACTTTTCTCAACATCCTCTCTAGCACTTGTTATTGCCTAGCTCTTGGGTATCTTTTCATTATTCTGTATCCTCTTCAATAAGCCATTTTAACTTGGGTGAGATGATGTATTACTGTAGTTTTGATTTGCATTTCTCTGATCAGTTATGTTGAGAACGTTTTCATATAACTGTTTGCCATTTGTTATGTCTTCTTTTGAGAAATGTCTATCCAGATCTCTGCTCATTTTTAAATCAGATTATATATATTTTTTCCTGTGGAATTGTTTGAGCTCCTTATATATTTTGCTTATTAACTCCTTGTCAGATGGATAATTTGCAAATGTTTTTTCTCATTCTGTGGCTTGTCTCTTCAAATTGCTGATTGTTTACTTTCCTATGCAGAAGCTTTTGAACTTCAAGCTATCCCATCTGTCCATTTTTGCTTTGGTTACCTGTGTTTGTGGGGTACTCCTCAAGAAATCTTTGCCAAGACCAGTGTCCTGGAGAGTTTCTCCAGTGTCTTCTTGTAGAAGTTTGATAGTTTGAATTTTTTTTATATGGCAAGAGATAGGGATCTCGTTTTATTATTCTGCATATGGATATTCAGTTTTCCCAGCACCGCTTACTGAAGAGATTGTGTTTTCCTCGATGCATGTTCTTGGCAGCTTTGTCAAAAATGAGTTAATGGGAGATATATGGATTTATTTTTGGGTCCTCTATTCTGTTCCGTTGGTCTATGTGGGTCTGTTTTTATGCCAGTCAGATAATTTGAAGTCAGATAATGTGATTCCTCCAGTTCTTTTTGCTCAGGATAGCTTTAGCTGTTCTGGGTCTTTTGTAGTATCATGTAAATATTATTTTTTCTATTCTGTGAAAAATGTCATTGATATTTCTATATGGATTGCACTGAATCTGAAGATTGCTTTGGGTAGTATGGACATTTTAACAGTATTAATTCTTCCAAAGCATGAACATGGAATATCTTTCCATTTTTGTATGTGTCCTATTCCATTTCTTGCATCAGTGTTTTATAGATTTCACTGTAGAAATCTTTCACTTCTTTGGTTAAGTTTATTCCTAGGTACTTGATTATGGAATTACTTTCTTGAATTATTTTTCAGATTGTCCACTGTTGGCATATAAAAATGCTACTGATTTTTGTATGTTGATTTTGTATCTTGCAACTTTACTGAATGTTTATCAATTCTAACAGGTTTTTGGTGGAGTCTTTAGATTTTTCCAAATACAAGATCATATCATCTGCAAACAAGGATAATTTGATATTCAATTTGGATGCCCTTTTTATCTTTTTCTTATCTGACTGCTCTAGCTATGACTTCGAGTACTACGTTGAATAACAGTGGTAAAAGTGAGCATGTTTGTCTTCGCTTCAGATTGTAGGGAGAAAGCTTTTCAGAGTTTTCCCCATTCAGTATGATATTAACTGTGGGTCTGTCATATATGGCTTTTATTGTGTTGAGGTATGTTCCTTGTATACTCACTTTCTGTGGGTTTTCAATCATGAAAGGATGATGAATTTTATAAAATCTTTTTCAGCATCAATGGAAATAAGCATACGCCTTTTGTCCTTCGTTGTGTTCATATGATATATTACATTGATTGACTTGAATATGTGGAACTATCCTTGCATACTTGGAATAGATCCCACTTGGTCATGATGAATACTCTTTTTAATGTGTTACTGAATTCAGTTTGTTAGTATTTTGTTGAGGATTTTTGCATCAATGTTCATCAGGGCTATTTGCCTGCAGTGTTTTACTTTATTATTATTTTTGTATGTGTCTTTGTCTGGTTTTCATATCAGGGTGATACTAGCCTCCTCGAATGAGCCTGGAAATATTCCCTCCTCCTCTGTTTTACGGAATAGTTTGAGTAGGATTGGTATTAGTGGTTCTTTAGACATTTACTAAAATTCAGCAGTTAAACCATCAAAGTCCAGGGCTTTTCTTTGCCGAGCAACTTTATTATGGCATTGATCTAATTACTTGTGATTGGTCTGTTCAGGTTTTGCATTTCTTAGTGGTTCAATCCACATAAGTTGTGTATGTCTCTTCCTGTGGCCACCATAGCTGGGAATCTGCTGGGTCACATCCGAAGCCAGCAGGGCTCTGAGTCTCACTCAAGACCCGCAGCAAGTGCTGCTTGGCTGTCACTGCTGCTTACTCAGGGTCTGAGTACCCTTTAGTCAGCAGGTGATGAATTCTGCAAGAACTGAGTCCCTCTTTTCAAGGCAGCAGATTCTCTTCCAGCTCAAGGTACGTTTAAAAGTATTGCCTGGAAGCCAAGGCCCAGAATAGAGGCCTCAGGACTTTGCCTGTTGCCCTTTGCTACTGTGGCTGAGCTAATATCCAAGTTGCAAAACAAAATCCTCTTCACTCTCTCCTCTCCTCTTCTGAAGCAAAGGGAAGGAGTCCCTCCTGGAGCTGTGAGCTGTGTTGCCAAGTGGGTGGAGAGCATCACAAGCACTCCCTTGGCCAGCTGATATCTCATTAGGTCATTTGTACCGAAGGTCCACTGGCTCCAAGCCCAGCACAGCACCAGGACTTTCCTTGCAGTCCTTGTGACCTAGACTGCCTTTCAAGTTTATGTAGAACTCCAGAGCACTTTAGCCTGTGGTGGTGGAGTTTGCTGAACTCAGGTTCTGACCATTGGCATGGACAATTTGCCTCTGGCTAGGGCTGGTCTAAATGCTCCCTCCTTGGGCACCTGCTGAGTTCTTCCTGGTGTTGCTTTCTGCTGTGACAGGGCAATACGGAGTTACAATGCAAAGTCCCACAGTCACTGCACTTTCCTTTCCCCAAGCACAAAGATTCTTTCTCCATGCCTCACGGCCTCTGCAGGAGAATGTGGGGGTGGTGGCATCAACAGTTCAAGACTGTCTTTTCTACCCTCCTCAGTGCCTCTTTCCTTAATATGATGTTACACCCAGGTATTGCGATCACCCATCTGATCTTTCTTTCTTATGAAGGTGTTTTCTGTGCAGAGTTGTTCAGTTTGGTATTTCTGCAGGGGGAACAGCCACTGGAAGCTTCTATTTGGCCATCTTGCTCTGCCTTCTCCCTCCCCTCCTGCCCCCGGGGCTTGCATTCTTGAAATGAATAAGAAGCCACCAGGCTAAGCCTGGCCATGGAATCTTCCAGTGTTGAATTGTAAGACGAATGGAGTTATATTTCAAATAAAGGGATTAGTCTGATATGAATGATCATATTTTTAACTAACTTATTAACCTAATTGCATGCTACAATTACATAGTCAGTTTTCATCTTTTAAACCAATTTAGAGGGTGAGGAATGAAATACTACCAATTAGATACAATGTTCACTATTCAAGTGATGGATACACTTAAAGCCCAGACATCACCACTACGCAATATATCCATGTAATGTAACTGCACTTGTACTCCTAAGTCTGTGGTTTTTGTTTTTGTTTTTTTTTTAAAAAAAGAGCAACAACAAGAGAAAAGATACATGTTTTAGGAAAAAGCACTTCAATGAGGCAAAAACAACTGGTTCATCCCTAGGTCCATTTATTTCTTCCAACTGTATGCTCACTTTTTCATTTTACAAAGGTTTGTACATCTTCAAACTACATGCCCACCTTCATTTTGCAAAGAATTGTACAACGCTGTTTTAAACACAGTGCTAGTCTTTGCTGCCTTTCAACTTTACATGCTTTGTTTTCTCATAGAGAAAATAAAAATTGTTCTTAATCCTTAAAGAACTTCTGACAGGAGAGAAAAATGACTTGTGTGTCCCAAAGCCCCCAATCCCAAAGACATCTAAGCAAGCCAAATAGAGGTGGGGGTGGTGAATTTAAATAGCAGTAATTATATCTCAATTTGCAAGAAAAACAAATGCCTCAAATACCATTATTCATGTAAGTTTTCTGACAACCTGACATTTATCTCCTTTAGTGTTGTATTATAGAAATGTTTCTTATTATATTCATTTTCCAAAGACTGAGAACTTTTAAAACCAATGAGATGCATGTCCCAGAGTTGATCCTTTCCTTTAAAAAGTTTGAAGAAGGAAAAGCTATTATGTTGATTACGAACCAAAGTGATTTACAGTAAATGATGCAAAGAAAACTTGTCAAATAGCTATATGCACTTGAAAGTGGTACTTCTCTGCTCTCAAGGTGTTGGTCTTAAGATATGAATGAAAACTGAAAACTCCATGGTCACAGATAGCTGGTTTCTTTGATAAAATTCAATTCAAATCAGAGAGTAATTAAAGCACTTAATTTGCATGAGCACTGTTCCAAGATCAACTAAAGGGCTGAGGGGAGCTGGAGGTACAGAGATCAATTGAGAACCTATTAGAAATATTTCAATTGAGAGGGACAATCTGAATTTGAAATAGGGTTGTGGAAATAGAGAGGGGAATGTCAGAGACATTATTATGAGAGAATGAATACGATCTGAATAGACAACCTGGGAGAAGGGAGAAAAATATTGCCAGGCTTATAACATGTGGCAATGAAAAGGCCATTACCAATAGAACTAACTGCAAAGGTGCTGCTTTGGTGGCAAAGAATTTTCTTCTGGAAATACTGATTTGAGGTACTTGCACGTGAAAACCTAACCTCACAGAGAACTGTAGATAACATCCAGGAACCCAGGTAGTTTGTAGAAAATCACAAGGTGAAGGGTCTGAGTTTTGTCATCACTTTGATACTTGTCAACGTCATGGGCCTGGGCCAATCAGCCGACCTGCTCAAACCTCACGTTTCTTTCATGTAAATACAGGCTAAGCAACCCTACTCCAAATACCCGGAGATGTCTGAGGGAAACACACATGATTTTGGAGAAATTTAAAGAATCTTATACTCAGAACTAGAAAAAACACATCTTCATAAATTCTGATGCCTTTTTCGTCCTAATACCGGCAGTGACACAATCAGGACAGGGACTGCGTCTGCTTATCCAGCAATCAAGGGAGATGAAGGAGATGAGGCCGACAGAGGGCAGGAAGGGTCAGCCCTGACTGCAGCAGCACCAAAGGCTGGAGTTCCTTCTGGTACAGCAAGCCTAAATAATTTTCCTCATTAAGCTCATTTTTTCATCCATGGGAAAATGAACGTGTGTTCACATTATATTAACTTGAAAAATTCAGAATTAACGAAAAAACAAGCCTCAGACTCTTAAATCAACTGAATATAGCAACAGAGAATGGATGAAGCCCCAAAGGGCTTCTGTCACACTCATATATAATAAAAACACCAGTCATGTTTACAGTTCAATTTTATAGAGCTAAATTGATGAGTACTTTTGGAATGTTCTAGAAATTCTACAATATTCATTTTTATACTGCAGTTTTACAATGTATTAATGATTAGGCAAAAAAAATTACATCTTCAAAACAGTAGAAGTTAGGAGGCTCATTTTCACAAATGTACTATTTTCAACACAATACAATTCTAATTTTTAAATAGCACTTACTTAAATCACAAACACAACTAACTGTTATTAATACAATGAGCCAGGTGGAGTTTCCTGCCATTACTTACTTTAGAACTTTGTTCATATCAGAAATACACACAATACTCCTTTGATATAAATAGATAACTTGGAGAAAAATGGAAAACTACCATTAAAATTACTACTACTTGCTGTAACATCTGTTGAAGTGTTTTACTGTGTGCCAGGCACTGGGCCAGAGACTCTTTGTTCATCTCTTTAATCTTCCCTACATTTCTAGAAAGTAGGTATCTTGAGATGTCTATTGTACAGATAAAGAGACAAAGTAAAGGTTAGGGAAGTTAAGTAACTCAGCAGCTTAAATGTTTTTCTCCTTGGCTAACCTGATGCATGCCACAGGTTTGAAAAACATCCTTTCCCTATTCAATCATTTATTTAAGGTAAGTGACAAATAAACATTAATCTCAACATAAATAGAAAACAGATTGAATACTGTGATTACTACTTTGAAACCAAAGCTCCATCATTGGAGAAACTCATACTAGCAAAGCAAACAAGGACTGATGAATTGGAGGCGCACTTGGGTGCTTCAAACTGCAGCAGGTGATGTAGACACTGGAGGGGCTACAACCTAGGAACCCGGGTAGTTTGTAGAAAATCAAAAGGTGGAGGGTATGAGTTTTGTCATCAGTTCGATACTTGTCAACGTCATGGGCCTGGGCCAATCAGCCAACCTGCTCAAACCTCATGTTCCTTTCATGTAAATACAGGTCAAGCAACCCTACTCCAAATACCCAATATCTGAAATGCTCCCAAATCTGACTTCTTGAGTGCTGACCTGACACCACAAGTGGAAAATTCCACACCTGACCTCATGTGATGGGTCATAATCAAAACGCAAGTGTATGACACAGTTTATTAAGAGTCTCCTTCCAGGCCCCTTCAGCTGCAACGTATCTTTTCCACTCATGCCCAGATTCCCCTACACAAGCATGCCACAAAGGTTGTTGTATTATGTGGGAAATAACACACAAAAAAACTCTGTACAAGAACTGGCATACAATTCTTAAAATGGTAGAGCTGCCATCATCATACCTCATTTTGTTAGTAACTATGATCCCAAGGAGTTAATAGAAGTGAGACAGTGGGAAAAATGATGGCAGCAGAGTTGGTCACAACAGTCCTCCAAGCCTACGTCTCTCATTGAGGAAATATACACCACTTGCAAAGTTACTTAGCATACCTGAGCCTCAGTGTCCCTGAGTAATATAAATAAAAATATTTCCCTGGTACTAGACAGGAAGATAGAGCTAATGTATCAAAAGTACCATATAGAGAGACTGGAACACAAGGAGTTCCTATTACTGTTAGTAGGAAGATGCCTTAAACACTCAAACTGGGCAACAGGTACAGGCCACAGAGGGAATAAATGCAAACGTCAAGTTAAAACCGAATCCAGACAGAAGAGAACATTTATTTGAAAAAGTAATTGCTATAAGGGGAGTAAGACTACTGCAATAGGGAGAGCTCTTGTCATGAGATGTGCAAGTGGCTCAAAGCTTGGGCAGAAAGGAATATTCCTTTATAGGGAGGGGTAAGCAAGGCTAGAAAGATCAGGTGGGAGCACTCACTAGGGAAAGCTCCTCCACAAGGTCAGCTGGTTCTCAGGAGGAGTCTTCAAGGAGAGGCTGTTCTGCATTCCAATGTTCAAGGCATGGCCAAAGTTTAAGGGACTAGGGAGGGAGAGACGCTTGACGAAAGTTTGGCCCATTATTTGGGCAGTGATTATCAATAGTTCAGCTGATTATTTATAAGGCACAGAATGGGAATATGGAAAGTCAGCTTCTGGCCCTGTGAGAGGTACTTAAATGGGCATCAGTTGGTCTTACCCAAGACACATGAGGACGGATTTTTTTTTTTTTGACAAGCCTTTTCCAGAAGACAAAGAGTGGGGGATTTCTACATCTAGTTCTATTTTCCAAAACACTGGGCTCAGGTAAAGCTCAATACTACCATAAACAAAACAAAGAAACTCTCTTCATATATATATATATATACATATATATATATATACACACATATATATATACACATATATATATACACATATATATATACATATATATACACATATATATATACATATATATATACACATATATATATACATATATATACACATATATATACACACACACATATACACACACACATACATACACACACACATACATACACACACACACATACACACATATATATAGTTTGTATATGTTTATGTACATACATAGTTTTGTTTACATGCAGTATTTTTAAGGAAAGAATTTATTATAATATCACATTTAAACAATCACCTTTTTTTCTTATAAAAATGAGCAATATGTAGTGAATTAAAAGAAAGTCTGTCATCAACCAATGGTTGGGGCAGGAGAAACAATTTTAACTACTTGAAGGTTTTTAAATAGATTTTTTTCCAGTTCTTATTTTAATGCAATTTCCTGGTCAGAATGTTTTTATACGTAACTTCAATGTAATAAAAACCGGGAAAATGGCTTGTACACAAAATGAAGGCTACTAAGAGAATGAGAAAAGATTTCATTCTTTTCCTTTTATCATCTACTCCTTTTCTTTTGAGAGAGATGCAGAGATTGGATTTGAGTGCTAATGCTTGTCTTTGGATTTCTTGTGTTGGGTTTTCTATTAAATCTTCTCTGATATCCTTATTATTAGCTTATACACACTGAATGTGTACTATTTTGCCAGCCATCACACTAACCACACTATGTAATAATTTCTATAGATCTCCACACAGCCCAGTGAGAACAGTGCTATTGTTAAAAAGTTTCATATAAATGTTTGCATTTTAGATCTACTGTAAATAATCACAGATTATTTTTCTGATAGATGAATTTCATGCCAAAAGATTAACCTTTCTATACATATTTAAACAATCAGTATAGGCATGTAGCTATAAGCATATATAGAACACAGACTTGCACGTGATGTCTCAGGAATCAAGTAGAGACCATAGTAAGAATTTATTCGTGGAGGGCAGAGAGCTCAGAGTTTGATGCAGTCATCAATCCAGAACCTATAATGATTTTACCCAAACTTCTCTAATAAGAATAGAGAGCAACGCTTTTCCACCCTGGTTCACGCTATAAATGACAGGTGAATTATCTTGGTCTACTTGGAGTTCTGCTTGCTCACCCCAGGAAGGAGAAAGTGAGTGTCATACAGAAGCATGGAAATAACAAAAATAATAACAACAATCAGAGCAAAAAGAAAAACTACAGCATTGACATACTGTTGCTTATGAAGTGCTGGGCAGTGGATGAGCTGCTTGTTTCATTACCAACTTAATTCTTCCAAAAATCAGGAGTAGCCTTATGCGTCCCACTTACAGATGAAGAAATGAGACAGAGGAAGTCAGGTTCACACAGTTACCAAGATTGGGAGCTACAAATTGACCCCAGGCAGTGTGACTACAGAACCAGGGCCTGTCAAAACCATTGGTTAACTAATCTGGGTCTTGTCCTGGTCAATGTATCAGGGAATAATTGTAGCCAACCAATTCAAGGGAAAAGGAATCAAGCAAATATGAATGAACTTCGTTTACTGAAAACAAAGTAGGCTTTGATCAGACTGTTACCATCTCCAGACCTAACTATGATTATGTCATTTCTCAATGCCTCTTGCAGCAAAAAAAGTGTACTCTACATAAAGAATAATAGAATGCATCTGGCAAAAGTATGAGAAGAGTAATGATCATGGTGATGGTAATGGTGATGATGATGGTGGTGGTGATGATGATGATGACAGCTTCAAGAGTAGCAGCATAAGGATGCCACTAAAATTACCACCATTTATGTGCCAGGCATTATTCTACAGGCATTACATATAGCCCTTTCTCCCACTATGGTAAGTGAAGCATACTGCTTCACTTACCTTGCAAAACATTTTACACACAAAAGATGCTCCTTTTTTTTTTTTTTTGCACAAATAAATGAACAAATACATGAAACAAGAGTATGTTGAAGGCACAAACTCAAAATTCCCAATGACACAGAGGGCATAATCACACCACATATCAAATCCAAGCCATACAGCACAGAGTGTAGTATTGAAATGAAATGGAATATAACTGTTGCTCTGGGAATTACAGATAGTATCCAGTAAAAGGCACTGTATTAATTATATTGTTTTCCATGAAACTTTTCTAAGGTTGCCCAGGACAGCAACACCGTAGAACATTCATGATGAAACTGTCAAAGAGGACTAGACTTGAGGGGCCTTAGGGAGAAAAGAGATTTGAAAATAATGTACTGCTTGCCCATGGTTCAGACGTGCCTGTCTCTCCAAGTATGACCACATTATTGATTCTCAAAGGAAGAAAGGAAATATGACTTTGTCCCTTAACTGACATCAAAGTCACAGCATTATGCAGTGATGCTCAAAGCATTTGCAAATATTCAGAAACAAAGTTTTGAGTGTCCTAGGAGAATACTATCGTGCCAATTGATCCAAAACACAATGGTCAAGAGGCACTGAAAACCTGTGGTGGGGTAGGGAGAGAAAAGGGCACAAATATATACAGTCATGCACCACATAGGGACATTTTAGTCAATTGACTGAATATATGACGATGGTCCTATTAGATTGTAACTGAACTGGAAAATTCGTATTGCTTAGTGACATCCTAAGCAATAGGAATTACTTATGTGTCTGTGGTGATGCTGGTGTAAATAAACACTGCACTGCCAGTCAAATAAAAGTACTGCACATACAATTATGTACAGCAGGGGTCCACAACCCCCTGGCCACAGATCAGTGCCCATCTGTGGCCTGTTAGGAACTGGGCTTCACAGCAGGCGAGGGAGCATTTCTGCCTGAACTCTACCTCCTGCCAGGTCAGAGTCAGCATTAGATACTCATAGAAGCGTGAACCCTGTCGTGAGTTGTGTATATGAGGGATCTAGGTTGTATGCTCCTTGTGGGAAACTAACTAATACCTGATTATCAGAGGTAAAACAGTTTCATTCCAAAACTGTCTACCCCCCATACCCCTGTCTGTGGAATAACTGTCGTCCATAAAACCAGTCCCTGGTGCCAAAAAGATTGGGGGCTGCTGTTATCAAGTACATAATACTTGATAATGATAATACATGTGACTATACTAGTTTATTAGTCCATTTTCGCAATGCAATAATGATATTACTAGAGACGGGGTAATTTATAAAGAAAAAAGGCTTAACTGACTCACAGTTCTGCATAGCTGGGGAGACCTCAGGAAACTTACAATCATGGCAGAAGGCAAAGAGAAAGCAAGGCATTTCTTCCCACGGTGTCAGGAGAGAGAGAGAAAGCCACCAGGGGAGAGTCCAGACACTTATCAAACGACCACATCTCATGAGAACTCCCTCACTATCATGAGAACAACATGGGGGAAACTGCCCCCATGATCCAATCACCTCTCACCAGGTCCCTCCCTTGACATCTGGGGATTACAATTCAAGATTAGATTTGAGTGGGGACACAGCTAAACCATATCATTCCACTCCTGGCCCCTCCAAGATCTCATGTCTTTGTACATTTCAAAAGGCAATCAGGCCTTCCCAACAGTCCCCCAAAGTCTTAACTCATTCTAGCATTAACAAAAGTTCATGTCCGAAGTCTTATCTAAGACAAGGCAAGTCCCTTCCACCTAGGAACCTGTAAAATCAAAAACAAGTTAGTTATTTCCAAGGTACAATGGGGGTACAGGCATTGGGTACACGTTCCCTTTCCAAATGGCAGAAATTGGCCAAAACCAAGGGGCCACAGGTCCCATGCAAGCCTGAAACCCAGTGGGGTAGTCATCAAATCTTAAAGCTCCAAAATGATCTCCTCTGAGTCCATGGATCAAATCTAGGGAATGCTCATGCAGGAAGTGGACTCCCAAAGCCTTGGGCAGCTCTAACCCTGTGACATTGCAGGGTACAGCCTCCTCACCCCCCAACAGCTGCTTTCACAGCTGGCATTGGGTGTCTTTGGCTTTTCCAGGTGCACGGTGCAAGCTGTTGGTGGATCTACCATTCTGGGGTCTAGAGGATGATGGCCCTCTTCTAACAGCTTCACTAGGCAGTACCCCAGTGTGGACCCTGTGTGGGGACTCTGTGTGGGGGCTCCAAACCCACATCTCCCTGTTGCCCTGCCCTAGCAGAGATTTTCCATGAGGTCTCTACCACTGCAGTAGACTTCTGCCTAGACATCCAGGCATTTCCATACATCCTTTTAAATCTAGGTGGAGGTTCCAAAGAGTTCCACAAGACTACAGAATAAAGAATGAAAAGGAATGAAAAAAGTCTCCAACAAATATGGGACTTTGTAAAAAAGACCAAATCTATGATTGATTGGAGTATCTGAAAGAGATGGGGAGAATAGAAACAAGCTGGAAAACCATTTCAGGATGTTATCGAGGAAAACTTCCCCAATCTAGCAAGACAGGAAATTCAGAAAACATCACTAAGATACTCCACAAGAAGATCAACCCCAAACACATAATCATCAGATTCCCCAAGGTTGAAATGAAGCAAAAAATGTTAAGGGCAGCCAGAGAGAAAGGCCAGGTCACCTACAACGGGAAGCCCATTGACTAACAGTCAACCTCTCAGCAAAAATTCCACAAGCCAGTAGAGACTGGGGCCAATATTCAGCATTCTTAAAATAATTTGCAACCCACAATTTCATAGCCAGCCAAACTAAGCTTTGTAAGTGAAAGAGGAATAAAATCCTTTCTAGACAAGCAAATGCTGAGGGATTTTATTACTACCAGGCCTGCCTTGTAAGAGATGCTGAAAGAAGCACTAAATAAGGAAGGGAAAAACAGGTACCAGCTGCTGCAAAACACACTAAAACATAAAGACGAATGACACTATGAAGAAACTGCATCAACTAGTGTGCAAAATAACTAGACAGCATCATGATGACAGGATCAAATTCACACATAACAATATGAACCTTAAATGTAAATAGGCTAAATGTCAATTAAAAGACACAGATTGGCAAACTGGTAAAGAGTCAAGACCCATCCGTGCGCTGTATTCAGGAGACCCATCTCACAGGCAAAGACAGACATAGGCTCAAAATAAAGGAATGGAGGAAAATTTACCAATTCAATAGAAAGCAAAAGAAAGGGATTGCAAGGCTAGTCTCTGACAAAACAGACTTTAAACCAACAAAGTTCTAAAAAGACAAAGATGGGTATTACCTAATGGTAAAAGAAACAATTCAACAAGAAGAGCTAACTATTCTAAATACATATGCACCCAATACAGGAGCACCCAGATTCATAAAATAAGTTCTTCCAGACCTACAAAGAGACTTAGAGTCCCACACAGTAATGGGGGGCACTTTAACACCCTACCATCAATATTAGACAGAAAATCAACAAGGATATTTAGGACTTGAACTCAGCTCTGGATCAAGTGGACCTAGTAGACAGCTACAGAACTCTCCACTGCAAATTGACAGAATATACATTCTTCTCAGTGCCATGTGGCACTTATTCTAAAATCGACCACATAACTGGAAGTAAAACACGTCTCAGCTAATGCAAAAGAACTGAAATCATAACAAATAGTCTCTAGGACCACAGTGCATTCAAATTAGAACTCAGGATTAAGAAATTCACTCAAAACCACACAATTACATGGAAATTGAACAACCTGCTCCTGAATTACTCCTGGGTAAATAACAGAATTAAGGCAGAAATCAAGTAGTTCTTTGAAACCAAAGAGAACAAAGAGACAACATACTACAATCTCTGAGACAAAAGCAGTATTAAGAGGAAAATTTATAGCACTAAATGCCCACTTCAGAAAGTTAGAAAGATCTCAAATCAGCACCCTAACATCACAATTAAAAGACTTAGAGAGGTAAGAGCAAACAAATCCAAAAGCTAGCAGAAGACAAGAAATAACTAAAATCAGAGCAGAATTGAAAGAGAAAGAGACATGAAAAACCCTCCAAAAAAAAAAAAAAGAAGGAAAGAAAGAAAGAAAAAAAAACAATGAATCCAGGAGCTGGTTTTTTGAAAAAAATAACAAAATACATAGACAGCTACCTAGAATAACAAAGAACAAAAGAGAAAAGAATCAAATAGACATAATAAAAAATGATAACAGGGATATCACCACTGACACCACAGAAATACAAACTACCATCAGAGAATACTATAAACACCTCTATGAAAATAAACTAGAAAATCTAGAAGAAGTTAATAAGTTCGTGGACACATACACCCTCCCAAGACTAAATCAGGAAGGAGTTGAATCCTTGAATAGACCTATAACATGTTCTGAAATTTAGGGAGTAATAACCCACCAACCAAAAAAAATGCCCAGGACCACATGGATTCTTAGCCAAATTCTACCAGAGGTACAAAGAGGAAGTTGTACCATTCCTTCTGAAGCTATTCCGAACAATTGAAAAGGAGGACTCCTCCCTGATGCATTTTATGAGGCCAGCATCATCCTGATACCAAAACTGGGAAGAGACACAATGACAAAATAAAACTGCAGGCCAATATCCCTGATGAACATCAATGCAAAAATCCTCAATAAAATGCAAACTGAATCCAGATGCATACCAAAAAAATGTATCTACCACGATCAAGTCAGCTTCATCCCTAGAATGCAAGGCTGCTTCAACATATGCACATCAATAAACGTAATCCATCACATAAATAGAACCAAAGTCAAAAACCACAAGATTATCACAACAGATGCAGAAAAAGCCTTTGATAAAGTTCAACAGCCCTCCATGTTAACAACTCTCAATAAACTAGGTTTTGGTGGAACATATCTCCAAATAAGACAAACCCACAGCCAATATGATATTGAATGGGCAAAAGCTAGAAGAATTCCCTTTAAAAACTGGTACAAGACCAGGACACCCTCTCTCACCACTCCTATTCAACATAGTATGGAAAGTTCTGGCTAGGGCAATCAGGTAAGAGAAAGAAATAAAGTGTATTCAAACAGCAAGAGAGGAAGTCAAATTGTCTCTACTTAGAGATGACATGATTTTCTATTTAGAAAAAAATTTCAGCAAAGTCTTACAATACAAAATCAATGCACAAAACCACAAGCATTCCTTCACACCAACAATAGACAAGCAGAGAGCCAAATCATGAGTGAACTCCCATTCAAAATTGCTACAAAGAGAATAAAACACCTAGGAATACAGCTTACAAGGGATGTAAAGGACCTCTTCAAGAAGAACTACAAACAACTACTCAAGGAAATAAGAGAGGAAACAAATAAATGGAAAAGATATTGATTCTTCCTCATGGACAGGAAGAATCAATATCATGAAAATGGCCATACTGCCCAAAGTAATTTACAGATTCAATGCTATTCCCATCAAACTACTATTACTATTCCTCCAAAATTAGAAAATACTACTTTAAATTTCATATGGTATCTTTGAAGACCACGTATAGCCAAGACAATCCTAAGCAAAAGAACAAAGCTGGAGGAATCAGGCTACTTGACTTCAAACTATACT
Source organism: Cacajao melanocephalus (assembly GCA_963573385.1). Taxonomy (NCBI): domain Eukaryota; kingdom Metazoa; phylum Chordata; class Mammalia; order Primates; family Pitheciidae; genus Cacajao; species Cacajao melanocephalus. The sequence continues at coordinate 39,916 of CAUYLG010048555.1, forward strand.
AAATGGCTACAGTAACCAAAACAGCACGGTACTGGTACCAAAACAGATATACAGACCAATAGAACAGAACAGAGGCCTGAGAAATAACACCATGCATCTATAACCACCTGATGTTTCACAAACCTGACAAAAACAAGCAACAGGGAAAGTATTTTCTATTCAATAAATGGTGCTGGGAAAACTGGATAGCCATAAGAAGAAAACTGCAACTGGACTCCTTCCTTACACCTTATATAAAAATTAACACAAGATAGATTACAGACTTAAATGTAAAACCCAAAACCATAAAAACCCTGGAAGAAAACCTAGGCAACACCATTCAGGACATAGGTATGAGCAAAGACTTGATGATAAAAACACCAAAAGCAATTGCAATGAAAGTCAAAATTAACAAATGGGATCTAATTAAAGAGCTTCTGCATAGCGAAAGAAACTATCATCAGAGTGAACAGGCAATCTACAGAATGGGAGAAAATTTTTGCAATCTATCCATTTGATGAAAGTCTAATATCCAGAGTTGATAAGGAACTTAAACAAATTTATGAGAGAAAAATAACCCCATCAAAAAGAGGGCAAAGAATATTAACAGACACTTTTCAAATGAAGACATTTACATGACCAACAAACTTATGAAAAAAAGCTCAACATCACTGATCATTAGAGAAATGCAAATCAAAACCACAATGAGATATCATCTCATGCCAGTCAGAATGGCAAGTATTAAAAAGTTAAGAAACAATAGATGCTGGTGAGGCTGTTTTGTTTAGGAATGCTTTTACACTGTTGATAGGAATGTAAATTAGTTCAACCATTGTGGAAGACAGTATAGTGGTTCCTCAGGGATCTAGAACAAGAAATACCATTTTACCCAGCAATCCCATTACTGTGTATATACCCAAACGAAGAGAAATCATTCTACTATAAAGACACATGCACACATGTTTAATGCAGCACTCTTTACAATAGCAAAGACTTGGAACCAAGCCAAATGCCTATCAATGATAGACTGGATAAAGAAAATGTGGTACATATACACGATGGAATACTATGCAGCCATAAAAAGGAGTAAGATCATGTCCTTTGTAGGGACATGGATGAAGCTAGAAGCCATCATCCTCAGCAAACGCAGGAACAGAAAACCAAACATTGTAGTTCTCAGTCATGAGTGGGAACTGAACAATGAGAACATATGGACACAGGGAGGGGAACAACACACACCAGGGCCTGTTGGGAAGTGGGGGAAAGGGGAGGGAAGTGGGGGGAAGAGGAGGGAACTTAGAGGACAGGTCAATAGGTGCAGCAAATCACCATGGCACACATGTACCTTTGTAACAAACCTGCATGTTCTGCACATGTATCATGTAAAGTAAAATTTTTTAAAAAAAGAAAGAAATGGACAACTCTTTAGAATCAAACACCCTGAAATTCCTTCAATAATGAGGGACCCAGAGATCATTCATCTTTTCATATACAGACCCCCAACCTATGATTACTAATTACTAATTGCAGTGAGATCACAGAAAAAATAAATGAAAAGTCTATTTCTGAGTCAAAGGTACAGTTATTTCAAAGAACAGTTTATCATTAGTCATTTGTCTAAAACTATATTGATCAGCATGAAGTGGCACATTATAGGAGACACTTCACACCTGTTATAGCAGATCCTCCTCATAGTGCCTATTTCTACTAACTAATAGATGCTGTCCACTCTAATAGGAACTGAAAAATGTACCATTTCCTCAATGTGATAGAGGATACAGTAAATATTTAAACAAAACTTAAAATCAGAGCATATATAAACAAGAATAGAAAACAGGTAATTCAGGGCTAGAATTTCTAGTAGGAAATTTTGTGTCTGTTTTTTAATTAGAGGATAAGAAAGATGAAGCCATATGTCAGATGCACTTCATTTTTTTTACAAAAGCATTATTCAGTCATAAAATAGAGAGTCACAAAGAGAGCTGAACCGATCATAAAAAGTCTATTTTTCCTGTGAACTACAAACAACCATTATCCCTTGAACAATTCCCCAAAGCTCCTAACATCAAACATTAATCAGTCAGTTTAGGATCCATCAGCAAATTTAGGATACCTCCAAAGGGGCCTGACAGGTTAGGCAAAGAAAGCATTGCATATCATCAGTTCTTTCACTGATAGCTAAAGATCTATAGGTCAGAGAAGGGCGGCTCTGATGTCTCCTCCATTAATTATTAAAGGTAATATTCCAGATGCTAGTAAATCTTAATAACTTCAAATATAAACCCTTTTATGCTTCAAAGATGTACTTTCGATAAACAAAGGCAAAACACTTCTCCTTATCAAAAAGATGTGTTATAATGCATATTTTGTCTTCCAACGAATTTAATCATGTATTTTGGGTCAACTTACAGTAAGAGACAGGAACGCTTCTCTCATTTGTAGATACATTCTACTCCTATTAGCCATCAGCTAATATATCCATGAACTCAGCCATGGTAACCTAGTTATAGCTGATATGGAGCTCATGATAAATGTATGACCCGTAACTAGTAATAATGATGGGGTTTCAAGGTCCCTAACCTACTTTACTTTTTAAATTTTATTACAGAGAATTTCAAGCACATTCAGAAATAGGTGGGTAACACGTATCCTCATGTACCCGCCTTGCAAAAATGATCAATTCATGTCCAGTCATGTTTCAACTACTCTTATCCACTCCCCATCCTGTATCATTTGGAAGCAAATCAGAGACATCCTATAGTTACAGCTTATGAATTTCTGCATATCTCTCTCTAAAAACAAGGACTAAAAAAACTGCATCTTTTAAAACATACCTAAAACATTAACAAACCATTATATATCTTAAAAACCTAAAAATTAACAACAATGACACAAAATAACAGTATTAACTATCAAGCAAGTGTTCAAATTGCCAATTGTTTCCTAGGTATCTTAGATTCACACCTAATTTTTAAAAAACTATTAGTATTGCCTGTAACCTAAACTACTAAAATTTCTCACAACAAAGTCAGTTTGTGTGAGAATTAAAACCACTGCCCTATTGGACTTTCTAAGAGAGACATTACAAGATGCAACTACAAACTGCCAATTTTTCAGCAACTTTGGGAGTGACTGTTAAGATACTGTCAAATGATTTCTAATTAAGTAACCCATCACAAGCAGATTGGCTTGCTATAAACACAAGGTGTAGGATAAATAAGAACTAATATTTGCTAAGGACTTTGTGTGCCAGACTCTTGGCTGATCTCTTTTGGTTTTTTTAATAATCGAATCCTCATAACAATCTGTAGAAAGTTTGGTGACTTGATCACAAGCTCCTGGTTACTATGGGACTGAATAAGAGACTTCACTAGGCACGTCAAAGTGCTGCTCTACACTCCCACTGTTGTCTCTGCATCTAGCATTTGGGCACAAATATAAGAGCCTCATGAAGAAAGGCATAAGCAAGAACACACTGAGGAGGTCTCCGGAAGTCCTTAAGGTAGAATGAGAAACTGACTCAGGCCCGTTCCTGCGGTTGCACAATTATCATTCTTTTTAAATGTAATTACTGCTCAGAGTCAGAATCATCAAATGTGGAAACTGTGTCCAGGAAGGGGATCCACCCATGAAAGCAACAATTGAGAGACTTCTATGTTCTGCTCTAGGACACTTGGAAGGCTCATCTCCGAAGTCACATTCTTTCAAGATGGTTTGAAGAAAATGCAGACCTTTGGTGCAGAAATTAATAGGTACAGTTATGTATATTTCAACAGGCTGAACGTAATCTGTCTTGAACGTGCCTTTCAATTACTCGGTGCTTGGAGCTTCCTGCAGTGCCTGGCTATCTCAAGTTACTAACAGAGAAATAAGCCTATCATAAATTCAAAACACTTCATCATCACATTTTATCGTACAAAATAGCGAGTCCTGTGTTGAGCTCGTTCTCTGACAAGTCAGAGATGAAGTCTTTAATGCTCAACTATTTATACAGCAATCTTTCCTCCTAATTCTATCTATACTATTCTGCTATCTCAAAGATATAACCAGGTGACAGAGTTCAAGTTCATTACCAAGATAATCTAGTTCTCCAGCCAAAGCAAACAGAATTTGGATGAATCTTCTAAGTACCTGTTATAAATGCCAAGTATTAAAGGTTTTTTATTCAGCTATTACAAGACCATCTGTGAAGCCAACATTCTGTGATCCAAATGCAGATGTTTTATGAAGGAAGCAAGGCTAAGAAAGAAAATCCTGACAAGGCCCCTGCAGCTACTTAAAACATAAAGAGAAGTACAATGGTCTTTCCATTAAAATATAAATCTTTGTTAAATGATGAGTAAACCACAGCAGCAGGGACCTGCTGAACAACGGCCTGATTCCTGTGATTAAGCTAAAGATTATATTTGAGATGCTCACTCCATCCACGTGTTTACTGAGTCTCTGTTATGTTCTTGGTGTTTCTAGGCACCACAGCATTATTGTGGGCGGGGCTCATATATGCTGTGATTTGGTGTTTACCTTTGATTCTGCAGTTCAGAAAACCTCTTAACCAGGTTTAAAGATACTCTCCTCTTGTACCTGATTCCAAGTAACCCTATAGTTATTCAACCAATATTAACTGCAGGACTGTTCAGAAGTAATGTTCAATAAAGGGTAGGGTACCTGAAAGCTGACAGTGTTACTGGAGCAGGGTCTCGAGGCTTTAGACATTAATTCTGTGATGGCTTGGAAAGATCTTGGAGCCATCAGGGAGGGCCTATGACAGCAGGGTTGGGGATATGCTCAGAGCAATAGCTATGGACAACAGAAATATTTCAATATTTTAATTACTAGTATGACTAAACTAGCACTTATGACTAAGCAGAACCTTAGCAGCCCTATGTGGTCCAATATAGATAAATATTTAAGTCCAAGCTGTACATTCAGGCAGCTCTCCAGCTAAACAATATGCTATAGAATGAGTAAATACAATATGGTTTTAAAGAAATGGAAAAGGTTATCTCAGATTTCTCAAAAGTTTTTGTTAAAAACATAAATAGCTATTTTGAGCAGATTCTACAAGAAAACTTTTTCAATCTACTTTCTCCAGTACAACACTTTGCTGTTCCATATATGACTGTCTGTGTTGTTTACAAATACCTAATAATATTTAATTTTCTCTATTAAGTTCAATAGACCTAGAGAAAGACCAGTTATCTAATAGCCAGAAGGCAAATCAAGATAGAAACTTGGTGTTATGTTTTTATGTAAAACTATAATATTTTGCTGAATAATTTCAATGACTGCATATGAACAAAATCGATTCCACCTTTGAGAATCCCTTTTCAGTTTTAATTCGTGTATCCTGTAATTTCTGCTACAGAGATTTCCATTGTGGGTCAAGGATGGAACCAGATATGTCAGTGAGTTGGGATTTCCAAGACAGAGCATGAGCAGTGCTACGAAGTAGACATTTTGTCACAATATTTAATAAATAGCATGTTAGAAAAACAATTTTATTACCCTCCTTTAAGCAAATAGGATTATTTATCTCTATAATAGAAACAGAGTTCTAACGTAATAGTGCCTATTGGTTTTACTCAGAGACATCAACCCTGATTGGAAATTTTTTTAACATGCAGCTCAATTTGCAACTCACAGAGATGGCAAATCCCTTTTAGAAGGCATAAAAACGTACATATGATCTCATTTAAAAATGTGTGTGTATACTTTTTATTTCTGAGAAAGCAATCAAAATCCTGGCTTCCAATACTGTCCAACTTAATGGAGCATAACTTAACAGTGTTTACTTTTTGAAAAGCCCACTGAATAAAAGACACAATGACTAACATCAAACTGGAGTGCTCTAGAGTCTAGCTTACACCTGTTTGGCCCAAGGAGCCCATAGCATTGACCCTGCATATATTAAAGCCATCCGTGCTCAAGTCCACTAATCACTAACACCTGCTCGCACCATGCCACCGCTCTATATAATACCAATGAGAACATCTGCCTGCTTTAGATAAAGAGTCTGTGCACATCTAAATTAGCATAACAAGCTTTTAAACTATTATTGCCAAAGAAACAGCAGTCAATATGGTAATTTTTGAGGATCTCTGCCTAGGTTTCATTAGGCTCACCCTAATGTCTTTTTCAGTTTTGGCAGGAGACATGTGCCTGCTTTCATAGCCCAAAGACTGCCACACTCACAAATGGCCAAAAAGTATGAGGAAATCCTTCTACTTTAAGTTTCCCAGGCACTGAACAGGAGGCTCCAAATCAAGTCATCTGCTTGGAGTTTTTATTACTCCAAGTCTATTATAAACTGTACCTCAGTGTTCTTCATGTATGACATGAGAGGCAGGAATTCATCCTTCCAGTTTTAACATTTAACAAGTTTACTACTGACCAAAATGGGCAATGCATTTCAAAATACAGGGACATGGCAAAGTACTAGATAACTCTGAATTAAACAAATCAACCCCAAGAAACAATATTCTACTAGCAATTAGGTAGTCACAGGCAAAGATGATCAATATCATCATGTTTTATAAGCCACAAACATGGTTTTATCCATCTTTACACTGTTTGTGTTTCTAAAGCCAAGAAAAAGGTGGTCATCTAATATTTTCATAACATCTAGCAGAAGGTAATTAAAAAGATGTTACATTAGACATCATTACTGCTTAAAAAGAAACTCTCAGTTAGCAAAATGTTATAGGTACCACAAAAGACACAATAGCTACTGAATTCGTATGTGTGCGAGGTATTCCATTTCTCTTTAAAAACATCTAATAACCCATTATTTATTTATCAGAATTATCTCCATTTTACAAAAGTGAGAAGGCTTAGCTAAATTTCCCCCAAGTTCAAAACTGTAAGTACTCAAGCCCAGGTGTCTCTTTTAAACCTCTTGCTCTGTCTCCGCAGACTTAATCAGAGAGGGAATTCAGGGAATAAACTATGCCCAAAGCAGCCTCAAAGATTCAGGCAGTAATTTCATTATCATGTCTCACTTGATTTGTACAAAGAAAAATGTGATTAGATTTCAGTTTCACATCTTCTGTCTCTTACTAATTCAGGTACTAAAACAGCTGGAATTTACTGAGTGCTTACTTTGCTCTAAGCCCTTCACGTGATTTAACAAATTCCCAAAACAACCCTACAGGTTAGGTATCAGCATCACGCTACTTTGCAGGTGAGGATACAGGTAATACAGGTACAAAGGTGTTAAGCAACTTGCACAGGTAGCGATTTTGGGCCCCTAACTAAGGGAGCCTGGCCCACACTTTGACCTTTGTGCTACTTTTCCTCAACCTCTGAAAACAAATGGTAATTGCAAAATCAAAGTATGACATGCTGAGAAGCAAATAAACTAGATCTTGTAACCCAAAAAGTATATGTTGCACTCAAGCCTTCCTTGCAGTTCCAAACCCACAAAATGAAATAGTGCTGAGCTGTTCAGTAGAAACAGGTTAAAAGACCTATTAAATAAGCTCAGATCTGAAAGGTAAATAATAACCTACTGAAATATGATTTTTATTAATAGCAAACAAATCTATTTACATTTCAAGAAAGAAATGGCAATAATTCATTAGCAAAACAAAATAGTCAAACTGATGTTGTTTCTCTCTACACACACACACACACACACACTCCCCTGCACACATACTAACTACCCTATGAAAAACAGGGTTATAATAGAAATGCTGACACAACCAACCTTATAATGTTTCATACCAAAAGCTATAATTATATTTTCTAATTGTAAACTAGGTGGAAAATAAAGGCCAACCAGAACATAAACACAATAACTACCTAGAAACAGTCCATCAGAATTCTTGGATTAAGGAAAACGCATATAAAACACTATTATCTTTAGCCACAGCCAGAAGATGTCAGACAATCAATTCATATAACACGCCAGCTTAATAAAATCTGCATACAAAATTTATGAATGCGGTAATATTCCTTTTTATCACAAGTTATTAATGGTCAATTTAATGAACATCTACAGCTGGAGTGCTTTCGTTCTGTATGGTATTTTAATCATCTCTAGCCATGGATTTAAATGCATTTCATTTTATAACCATCAGCTAGTGAAGATGAGAAAGCCTTTATATAACTACTGAAATATTTGAGGTAGACTACCAATTTTATCTTTATGTTGATATTGATTTCCTTAAAATTTTTTTCTACAGAAACACAGTGAAACGTCCCATTACAACAATATTTGCTTTAATGTTTGTATTTAGAATGTGAAAAGTTTGATTAAAGTAGCATTATATGTTTGGTTTAAAATCCTCCATTTCATTTCAAATAAAGAACTTTCTGAACTTGCTTACATGAAACAATCTCACTCAGGGCTATTACCCTTCAAAAAGTATCCTGGTGGAATGTTGACATCTCAGACATAAATATTCTTAAAAATTAATGTGTCATATTTCCTAAAGTATTTTATTTCCACTCACTTGTTCACATAATCTTTAAAAAAAAAACCTATTATGTTTAAGTCTACTTTTCCCACAGATTCTTGAATAAAACTAAACTTTACCACATGATGCTTATGTGGAAGGAACAGGAAACATTTAAGAAAACTGCAAGACAAAAGTAGGTATCTGAAAATACAAACATTCAGCATTTAAAATATTGATGTCTTTCTATGGTCACAAAGTCAAATAATTGTTTCTCACATTTGAGCATTGGAAATTGGTATTTAAATTACACTCATCCTTGAGAGATAATTCAAATATTTGGGTATTTAGACAAAAAAAGGTTAAGAAATCTAGGTTATAAATACTTAATGTGCAATAACTGGCTCCATAAACTAGTAAATGTGCAATAATCCCCATTAAGGAATGAATGATGGCATTTTTTTTTTTCTTTTTTGAGATGGAGTCTCGCTTTGTTGCCCAGGCTGGAGTGTAATGGGTTAATCTCGGCTCACTGTAAACTCCACCTCCTGGTTTCAAGCAATTCTCCTGCCTCAGCCTCCCAAGTAATTGGAATTACAGGTGCCTGTCACCACGCCCAGCTAATTTTTGTATTTTTAGTAGAGATGGGGTTTCGCCATGTTGGTTAGGCTGGTCTCAATCTCCTGACCCCAGGTGATCCGCCTGCCATGGCCTCCCATTGATGCCAATTTTTTAGTTTGACTGTCTACAGCCTTATAGGAAGTTACTGGTGAGAAATCAGTCAAAGTCATGTGCACAAAAGATGTAGTGCACCCACATGCCTTTATTCATTCACTCAATCTTCTGTTGTTTTACTGATTCCTTTCAGCCCTCCTACTATGTGCCAGTTCATCTTTGTTTGCTCTGGGTGAGTAATATCTATTCTTAAGGACCTAATAAAACAGGACACAGTTCATGTATACACACAATTTAAAACAGGGTAGAATTGAATGGATAAGTTCCAAGGAGAAATACAAACCAAGAATTCAGAGAAAATGATTGTTGCTTGTAGAGAAGAGGGCAAGGGAAGACTTTATAAAGGTCAGTCGGAATTTAAAGAAGTAAAAGAAATAAGGGTATTTTTGGGTAAAGGGCACAACATGAAATTGACTTAAGGACAAAAAGTGCCTACAATGTGAATTTTAAGTTTAAAATACAGACTTTCAACAATGCATAAATCTGTAGATGGTAAGCATTTCCCAAATTCTTCTAACAAGTAGGATCAGCCTATATCCAGGAAGATCATAACTCATTAAATTTCATTTTAAGCGTCCTGAATCTGCCTAAATTTTCTCATCTTATCAGGCAAGGCAATATATGCTTACACTGTGAGGTTAAAGCAATGAACTTGTGAAGAGAACCTGTCAAGTCAAATTATCAACAAGCAATAGTCTCACTATTGGGGAGTATATAAGCTGCAATGTCAATTTTAAAGAAGTGTGCTTACATTTGCATTTTAATTAGGTCACACCTTCAACATCATGATATTAATTTCAGTTTAATGCTCTATTTTGTTGCCATTTCCAAAATGACATTTTTAGATACGGACATGGAGAAAAAAAATCTCTACTTTTGTTTTGACAATAAATATTGCAAATTGAAACAGTGTTTAACAAAGTTCAATATTTGCAACAATATTTGGAATATTCAAAAATTTGTGTCTAAAATTCTAAATATTTAGAATAAATGGATTTCAAAATTATTCCAAGGGAAAATTATTAGATTCTTATTGCAGAGTATAATGGAGTGTTGAATGAAACATAAAATTCAGGTTCCTGTGAGTCACCAGAAGCTAAATACGAATAGTTCAAAAAAATCATTTTGGTTAAGATTTTGCATCAGAACTGAGACATGCTTTGCAGTTTCTTTCAGATCAAGAGGGAGGTAGACAAACTACAGAATGCATCTTTGTCCATTAGAAAATTACATATACTCAAATACATAAAGTTGTAATAACACTCACATAACAAAATTCAATCATTTTAAAGTGTGAGATTCAGTGGCATTTTGCACATTCACAATGTCATGCAACCTTCATCACTATCTGTTTTCAGAATGTTTTCATCATCCGGAAAGAAAACTGTGTGGCCATTACAGCCATTCCCCATTCCCCACCACCCACTCCCAACCCCTGGCTACCACTAATCTGCTACCTCTATGACTTTGCTAATTCTGGATATTTCACATAAATTGTATCACACAACATGTGGCCTTTAGTGTAGGCATTTTGTTAATTTTTATTTTTGTAGGTACACAGGTGTATATATTTACGGAGCACATGAAATGTTTTGATGCAGGCATGCAATGCGTAATAATCACATCATGAAAAATGGGGTACCCATCCCCTCAAGCATTTTTCCTTTGTGTTACAAAACAATCCAATTATATTCTTTCAAATGAAGTCATTATTGACAATAGTCACTCTGTTGTGCTATCAAATACTAGCTCTTATTCCTTTTTTCTATTTTTTCGTACTCATTAACTTTCTCTACTTCCCTGCCCACCACCTGCCAACTATCCTTCCCAGCCTCTGGTAATTCTCCTTCTACTTTCTGTCTCCATTAGTTGAACTGTTTTGATTTTCATATAGCACAAATAAGTGAGAATGCGCAGTATTTGTCTTTCTATGCCTGACTTATTTCACTTAGCAGAATGACCTCCAGTTCCATCCATGTTATTGCAAATGACACGGTCTCATTCTTTTTTACGGATGAATAGTACTCCATTGTGATTAAGTACCATGTTTTTAAAAATCCATTCCTCTGCTGATGGACACTCAGACTGCTTCCAAATCTTGACTATTGTGAACAGTGCTGCAACAAACATGAAAGTGCAGATAGCTCTTTGATATACTGATTTTTTGGGGGGTATATATCCAGCAGTGGGATACCCGGACTTCATGGTAGCTCTACTTTTAGTTTGCTGAGGAACCTCCAAACTGTTCTCCATAGTGGCTGTACTAATTTACACTCCTACCAACAGTGTAGGAGGGCTCCCTTTTCTCTACATCCTCACCAGCATTTGTTATTGTCTGTCCTTGGGACATAAGCCATTTTTAACTGGAGTGAGATTATATCTCATTATAGTTTTGATTTGCATTTCTCTGATGATCAAGGATGTTGAGCACCTTTTCATAAGCCTGTTTGCCATTTTTAGGGTATGGTTTCTTTCATTAGCAAATGTTTCAAATACATTCTAACAAATACATTCTGTAATTCTTCTTTAAGAGAATCTCTTAAAAAAGAAATGGTCAAGTACTTAATATCCCAACTGTTTTCTATTTTTCTTTTCCCAAAATTACTGCAAAAAGTTTATGGGGTTTTGTGTTTACTGTTTACGAGATAAACAAATAGGAGTTTTTACTCCCAGATTTTTCTCAATTAGAAAGGCAGTGATGAATAGCCATTTAAGTTAAAAATCCAAGCCATTATTGACACTGAAACTTGATTCTATATATGCATAAAAGAAGAACCTAAAATGTGGAAACCTACATTTTGTTCCTAACTGGGGGTATCCAACAATATCAGTATGTCAAATTTCCATAAATGAATCCATGTATTCTACGCCATTCCTTTAAAAAATTTCAGTGCCTTTTCCCACAGAATTTGACAAAATGGAAAAAATCATTTGAAAAAGTCAAGGGTAAAGAACAGCCAAAATGTGATGGAAAAAAAAAAAAAAAGGAATGCTTATGTTATACCAGAGCGAGCAAAGAAAATCAACAGCAAGACAAATATGCCAATCTATAGGGTTTTCATTGCTGGCGGCCATGGAGGACTGACGTCTCTCCAACCCATGGCCCCAAACTCAGGGGAGCAAGGTATTTAAGCTGCAAAACCACATCCTTGTTCTGGGGGACTCAGGGGTTGTGCAAGGCAAGCTGTCTAACAGAAGCTAAAGTCAGCAGTTTGTTGCAAGGGGATGGGGCAATAGTGGAAAATTTTTAACCTTAGAAAATAACATTTCTGAGAATTACAATACAATAACAGTTCTGAGAACTACAACTCTGCCCAGGGCCCAGATGGCTCTTCTATAAGATGGCAGTGCTTAACTCTAAGATAGCAGTGCTTAAGCTTTTTGTTTTTGTCCCTATCTTACTTGTCCTTCTAGACATAAAGATATTCTCTAATCACAGTAATCAAAGGATCGTGTCATTAAAGCTCAAAGAGAACCACTGAACTCAACAGATAGGCAAGAAACAAACTCAAACATTTATGTCAAGACCATAGGGAAAGAATGAAATGGAAAACTGTTTTTCCATAGGAATAAAGTGGATTTATAATTTATATCACATATAAAAGATATCCAGATGATATCAAGGCATATATGAAAAAGAAAACATTAATATATTAGAAAAATATAGGAAAGTACTGTTATGATATCAGCACTGGGAAAATATTCTTAAGGTAGAGTCAAAATGCACAGACCAAAAGGAAAATATTAAATTTCACTATATTAAAAATTTTAGTTTCAAAAGGCACATACACCCCTTCCCTGACCCCATCATACACATGGAAACCCACTAAAATTCCAAGCCAGAAATAAAAAAAGTCTTGTGATGGATATGATTGTAAATGATTTAAATCAAGGAAATATAAAAATACTAATTATTGAAAAAGAAAACAGTGACCCAATGGAAAAAAAACTGGCAAAGAATATACCCAAGCAATTGACAAAAAGGGACATGTGTTTTTATTCAGGGAGCAAATGTTTTCCTCCACTGGATAAATGGAGAAATAAGAATTAATGCAACAATGTATTACCATCTTTTACCCACAAGAGTAGCAAACATTTAAAGAGTGTGCCGATACAAACATCATGGGAAACAGATGTTTTCACCCAATGCTATGGAGTATTAATTGATACAAGCATTTAATTAGGACTGTAAAATTGCTCTCCAATGTGGAAGAAATGTACACCTTACAACAAGGAGATTCCACTGCTAGGTAAATATTCTACAGAGAGACTCACCAGTACACTAGGAAACACATACAAATATTTTGGTTTTACATTGTCTTAACGACGAAAAATGGCAAACAATCTTTAAAAAGGAATAGGAAATTAACTTGTCTTCCATTCAGGGACTAGAATACAATACAGGAGGTAAAAATGAAAAAAATTAGATCTTTATCCATACAGCTGTATATCATAAACAATGCCAACTGAAAGAAACTGATTATGTACAGGAGAACACAATCAGGAAAACACTAAATATAACAACACGATTTGCTTTTTAGGGATAAACACACACATAAAAAAAAAACCCATGCAAACCTAAGCAGGTAGAAAACATACCAACTTCAGGTCAGTAAATACCTCTAAAGCAGTAGTTCTCAAAAGGGGGTGACTCTGCCTCCCACATATGTCAATATGGGAGATGTTCTTCATTATCACAACTAGAAGAGGGCATGGTATTCTATCTGGTGGGTACAGGTAGAGTTGCTGCTAAACATCCTACAGTTCGCAGGATAGCCCCCACAAGGAAGTAGTTATCTGGTCTAAAGTGGCAATGGTGCCAAGGTTGAGAAAGGCAACCCTAAAAACAGGAAGAATAAGATGACAGATGGAGAAGATGAAGTGTATCTGTAACTTTTCATTTTTAGAAAAGATCTGAAGCATATATGAAAATATTTTAAAATTTTAAGATGTCTGAAACATTCTTTGTACATTTTTATATTTGAAATACCTCTTTGTAAGTTCAAAAATTTAAAAATCATTCTGCAAACAACACAGTTAATTTCTAAATCTGATAAAGTTACATAATTCTTTTATTAGCGTATTTCTAGAAATATATCTTTGGAAAGACAATATTCTCACACTCGTGATCAAATGTATTTACACCTTTTTCAGTGTTTGTTCTACACAGAGCTATAAAAGAAAGACTGTGGAAGAACCCAGGATTTATCCATCATCACAGGATCATTTCACCATTACAGTTTCAGGCAAGAACATTCTAAAACCAGCCCAGATAAAGCTAAGTCTGTCCTTTCCTGGTGACACAGCACGTCACAGTAATTTCAGTCAATTCTCTGAAGAAGCTGATGATCTAGAACAGTGGGCTTACACCACACACGCCATCAGACTTCCTTAAACACATGGCATCTGATGCAGATTTCTCCCAACCTTATGGGTTTCAGTAGTTCCTACAAACTGCTTTGAGATCAACCAGTACATAATTTTATTTTTTCACTTAGGTCCTTAGTGCAGAGTTTGGCAAACTTTTTCTGTAAAGGGCCAGATAGTAAAAATGTTGGGCTTTGCAGGCCAGATGGTCTCTGTCACAGCTATTCATCTGTATCACTGTAACAGAAAAACAGCCATAGATGATACACAAAGGAACAAATGTGGCTATGTTCCAATAAACCTTTAGTTACAGAAACAGGCAGGGGGCTAGATTTGGCTCCAGGCCATAGTTTTGCCAACACCAAGAGAGGCAGCAAAAATGCTACCACTTTAAATACTATTTTAAATTTAAGGCATTTCCTTTGATGTTGCGAAGTTTCACGTATGTTTTCATCAGTGTAAAAATTCTCTCCTACTAAAAATGAATTTATAGAAATGAAACAACTCAATAAATGATGAAAATGTTCATTTTTTTACATTTACAGCATACCAACTTCTTTCTGGAAGTATGTTATACCTCTGATTTACTAAATTACTAATTATAATTAATTTTACTTGTTTATGCTACTGATGATTCTTTGTAGGAAAACAAATACACATATTTTACCTTCAATTCAACTAAAGGGGTTGGAATGACAAGGACAGTGAAATTATACTCCCAACACAAAAAAACAGCCTTCTATTAGGTTTGCTATTTCACCTGAATAATTCCTTATAATCATGAATAATGATGTTATTCGACAACCTAATGATATCATGGTATGTAGCTTCAATCCATCTGTCTTTGTCAAGAAGGTCAAATATTTGTACTCCACTGCACTAGGCAAAGTTGAACAAACAGTTAAATGATATCACGTACCTTAATTACTCCTTCAAATGAAACACAGCAACTACCATTTTACCAGATTCTAGGACCTGTGAAATAAAAACCTACTTCAAAGATACTTAATCTCTATGCACTTTTAAACCAAATTTAAGCTCAACTTAAAAAAAAGGGATTAAACTAAAAGAAAAAGCCCCAAGATTGTCTAAGGATATTCTTAACCGGTTGTTGCTGTAAAATATTTTGTGAATAACAAAATATTCCGGGAACTTTTACAAAGATCTGGAATACTTTATGTGCTATCTTGAAGTTGGCTTAAAGGTAAGAATAAAGCAATAGTGTGATAGGTCTGAACTATCGTTCCAAAAAATAAATGCTTCATAGTGTTTGCTTTGCTTGGCGATTCCATGAGTGACTTCTGGAAATCAAAGCCAAGGGATTCTCTCTCCCTCTTTCTCTTCCTCTTTCTTTCTCTCTTACATTCTTTTTTTCTTTCTTTCACTCTCACTTTCTTTCCTCTCTTTTTCTTTCAAAAAAAAAAAAAAGAAAGAAAGAAAGGGATAGAAACACCCTGTTCATTGTATCTACAAAGCCTGTTTAAGACCTGGGCCCTGGGGGCTGGGGGAGGGTGAAAATAGCAAAGTATGGTGTGGGTACACCTAAATGATTTGCAGCAAAATAATTTTTATATTAAAAATCCTGTTTTCCTTCCTTCCACCCTTCCGCTCTTTCTTAAATCCCACCAATGGTTTCTCACTGTGCTAAAATGAAGTCCCTAGAAGGCCTTATTAATCTGGTTCCAAACTCCTGGCATCTTCCTACTTTTCTTCACCATGCTTCACCCCCACAGGTTTTTCTTTGTTTTTGTTTTTTTTAAATATTATTGATCATGCAAACTTGTTTCTGCCCCTGAGCCTTTGCTCTTCTTTCCTTCTACCTTGTCAGTTCTTAGAGCACATGTCACCGGCAAAAAGATGACTTCCCTACCACTCTGTCTCAAGCAGTCCCTCACTCTCAACCATGCTCTTCCTTTTATAGTATTTAGAATAGAAAATCATGTTGTTTGTGACTCATGGGTTCATGTTTATGGGTTTCATCTTTTATTGTCAACCTCTGCACACAAGAATAAAAGCAGGACCCTTGTCTGACTATTCACTGTTGTACACCTGAGGTCTGGCACATAGTAGAAACTAATTATTAAATGATAGATTTACATATTCACTCATTCACAATAGACAACTCTGTGTCTAATTTGAGGTCAGCAAACGATAGCCCTAGAGCCAAACCCGCCTGACATCTGTTTTTGTAAATAAAGCTTTACTGGTACACAGCCATGTTCACCTGTTTATCTATTGATGATGTTGCTTTCACACTACAATGGCCAAGTTGTGTAGTTACAGCAGAGACCACATGGCCCAGAAAAGATTTACAGAGAATGTTTGCCAGCTCCTGGTCTAGTACACAGTGTATGTTCTCAATAAATAAAGTACAGTCATTCCTTTTAAAGGGGTTCTTGTCCATTGTGTGCTTTTATTCAAACACTTTTGGATTAAAATTCTGTAGCTCAAAAGAAAGCTCCTTCAAAACTGTATCACCTAGCAAGAGTTGTACTGGTGCTCTGGCCAGGCACGTGGCTCATGCCTGTAATCCCAGCACTTTGGAAGGCTGAGGTGGGTGGACCATTTGAGGTCAGAAGTTCAAGACCAGCCTAGTCAACACGGTGAAACTCCCTCTCTACTAAAAATACAAAAAAATTAGCTGGGCGTGGTGGTGCACACCTGTAATCCCAGCTACTAGGGAGGCTGAGGCAGGAGAATTGCTTGAACCCAGGAGATAGAGGTTGCAGTGAGCCAAGATCAGGCCACTGCACTCCATCCTGGGTGACAGAGTGAGACTCCATCTCACAATAAAAAAGAGTTGTATTGGTGCCCTATTCATTAGGTCAGCTGGGTGAAATCATAAAGCACTAACAGTGCCTGACTTCTGGTAAGTATTATGCAAGCATTGACTGGCTTCTTTTTGGAAGAAAACATTATATCCAGTGGCTAACACAGGGCTTGGCACATACTCGGTTGGTGCAAAAGTAACCGCAATTTTTTCAATAAAAGTAATGGCAAAAACCCCAGCCTAATAGCAAGTAACATTTAAGATCTGTTGAACTGAACTCAAGTGAACTTTGCTCTTTCAGCCAGAGGGACTAATAGGCTAATCTGTGAAATTAGTGGGCAAAAAACTGATTTGCTCATCTTAGAACAGGCCATTCTGGAAAACAGGCTGAGAAACCATTTCTTACCACCATTTTTCAAAGGATGACTTAAAGAAATATGATCCAAGGAGCCAGACTTCAATATATGTTTAATGTTTTTTGATAACTTGTGGTAGGCAGCCACTATTTATCTTATTTGATAATATACACAAAATTTAAACAGTAATTCAAGTCACAGCCCCCTAGAATTGCAGTACTATACCCTGTAATACTCAGTTCTATAGATATTTTTTTCTTTTAAATTAAAAGATCCAAACGAACCCACATTTATGCCAGCTCTTCCCATTATGATTAACTGATGCATATTATTTCTCTAAACCTTGACTATCTAAGCTAATGCCTCTCATGGTTGATTCACAGATGTAAGTCACAGTTGTCTGCGGGTGGCTGGCTTGTTGTTTTGAGTTCCATTTCCTGGCTCCTACACTCAACTTTCGAGTTCAGAACCCTTTGAGTGAGGAATCAGGGCAGAGTCCAGGAATCTGCATTTTAACTAACATCCCAGGAGATTCTCAGTCCTTTGAAAACCTGTTATTTTAGATCAAGGTATCATATATCCACATTAAGAAATACCAAGGAGCTACAAATTTTGGAACCATTACTTTCTCTGTTGGAAAGGTTAATGAAGTAATACTATGTCTTTTGCTTGGAATTATTCATATTACTGTATATTACATGCATACGCATGTGTATTACATACTCAGTACTTGTAGGAGTGAAGTACTCAAAGAAAACCTAAAATATGGCACCTCTGCCATCCAAGGGCTTCTTTGATAAGGTGCATACACATAAATAATGTAAACAAATGAATTAATGATCCATGACTGAGAGAACAATGAATAGACCCGCAACAGGATTTCAGAGAAAGAAGCAATCAAGCTGGCTTAGGTTGTCAGTGATGTGAAAAATTGCCTTCTTTGGATCCACTAGAGGAGGCAGAAAGTACAAAAAGTGATAGTAGTTATTATACTCTGGGGGTGTCCCAGGACCTTGCTCTTCTCTCAGTTAAGATCTAAGATCTTAGAACACAGGAAGACTAAAGCAAGAACTATGGCCTTCTGGGTTATTAATCCCAGCAGCCTGGGAAAGATTACTAAGGCTTTGAAAGCTGGCCAAAAGTGATTGCATCTTAGTGGTCATAGAGGAATGAAGACCTGGGCCACCATGAACTAAGCCAGTAAGAAGCCCCTGTCTCCAAGGAGCTGTCCTGGATGACCTTGAATGGCACAGCATTCTCTTATCTTCCTGTGGTATCAGTAACAAAAATCATTGGCTGATCTCCTCATTTGACATCTAATCAAACACTCTACTCTGAAGTTACTTTCCTCATTTGTTTAGGTCTTAACCCTCCAAGGATCCTGTAAAGTTCTAGAGGACAGAGTGTCAGCAGCTCCCCCAGTGCTCAGCACAATAATGTCATGCATCATAAAAAAAAATCTTGTTTAATCATTTGAGAATGTTTTTATTTAGTGCCTACCATGTACCAGACACTGTGTTAAGCACTCAAAAGAACAGACAGCTGGATCCTGAACCCAATGGCAGTGACAAAAGAGTCTGTGGTCATGAGGGCTGAAGATAATACTATGACTATAGTAAAAGCCATTGAAATCACTTTAAATTGGTGAATTGCATGGTATGTGAAGGATATATATCAAAATGCTATTATAAAAAAATCAAAATGGCAGAAAGGAATATGGCCAAACCTTAGAAATTCACTCAATGAAAGGTTAGAAAGAAACACATCCAGAATTTACTGATTTCTATTTAGATGGTAACTGTGACACATTAGTGATACTTCATGGTACTGTAGCTGAATATTAAGAAAAATGGAACGCTTCTCAGAAGCAACAAAGCTACATTTATGCTAAGAACACTGGTGTCAGAATTAGAAAAACATGGGGTCAGCTCTGGGTTCTCTTCCTTAGTTGTGTGACTTTGGTTAAATTGCTTACCTATCTGAACCTCAATTTCTTCATCAGTAAAATAACTTTAAATAGAATAATGTTCAATAATTCCTAGCTGGTAATTAAATAATGCAAATTAGCAGAATACATTTTCACTTATAAAATTAGCATATATTAGGAAAATTATTACTATTCAATGAGTAGTAGCAAAATGTTTTTCTACTTTGCTTTTGGGTATATGCAAAATCTTATTGTATGTCTACTCATTGAGCTCTCAAATATTTATCATTATAATATTTATATCATTTATGTGTATGTAGCTTATCCAAGAAGCCCTATGATAGCAAAGATGCCATGTCTCAGTTTTCCTTCAATACTTCACTCGTACATTTACCAAGTGTGTATGCATTTAGTACACAGTAACACAAAAACTACGATAAATGTATGGGCATGTAAATTTTATATTGGTTGTAGCATGACTTCTAATAGTAAAAATTGTGAAACTAAATATTGAAAACCAGGTAAAATAATTACAGTTAATGAAATTGGTGAAGTATTATGAAACCACTGAAAATGAAGTTAATGAACACTTTTGACAATAAGAACAAACCCTTATGATATCAGAATCAAAAGAATGGGATATCCCATTACATGTGGAGTAGTATTCTAGCTTTACTTTAAACTATTTTGGAGAAGATAAGAAAACAACACATTTTAAAAGATTAACAGGGATTATCTCTGGGCAATAGGATTAGGAGTCATCTTACTTCATATTTTTGCGTATGAAAAAAAATTAACAGGATTCAACTCTTGCTCATTTTATTTATAACAAATGTGGTATTGACTTGTAAGAAAGAGCAAATAAGCCCTATTTTATGTGGTATCACCAGATTATATCACAAAGTGACGTTAACTTTACTACACAGATAAATGACCATACAGCTCAAATGACCAGAAAAAAGAATTGTGAAGTATATTGTCAAAATATAAGCATCCAACCATATTCATAGCCACCAATGTCAATTACACTTAAAAATATTTTTCAGTTCAACAAAGCTGCTGAATAAGTAGTTTAAAGTTATTTATTATCCTAACTCAAATGTTTCACATCACAGCCATTTGTTAAATATAATTGTATAATGTAGTTAATACATGAACTGCCAAATACAATATATTGATCCAAGGAGTCTCATGAAGCTTTGAGAGCTTCAGCAATAGTGCACAGACTCCGTATTCAAAACCGCAACTCCAATGGACAAAGTGATTAACAAAATAAGAAAGAAAATTAATGCAAAAGAAAATATGCTTTGGAAATTATATATTTTTTTAATTGTGAGAAGGATAAAATGGTTCCCTAAGGTCATATAACTGTTAGTTACACACCTGGGTAGCCTTTCTGCCCTGTAGTAAGCCCAATGTGGAAATTAAATTTAGTAGTGATTTAATTTACGGTACTTTTTCAAAGTTTGAGGAATAGGAACAACTACATTATGTTTAATGGTCTGAAAGCACAAATTCTGACCTTTAATTTCAAAGTGCTGTATGCCAGTATGACAACATCAGGAAGAAACAACAGGTCCCAGGGGACAGGGGAAATACCTACTTCCCTGCCCACCATTACCCGAAAAGTTTTGTCAGATCTATTTTGGACATTTGTCAAAGTTTTTTTTTTTTTTCCTATTTAGATCATGATCTGTAAAAACAGAAAAAAAAAAACCATAAAACAATGGGCAGAAATCTATCTGAAACCCACTACTTTCTTTCCTTCGTTTATTTTAACAGATAAAAGGCTAAACCAGGTCATTTACCTAAACAAGGCTAGTTCCAGGCCTCTGCTACGGCTAAGTAGTTAAGGAAATAATTTTTGCAATGAGGATGGCTTCATTTATACTGAGACTCCACTACTTACTAGGTGGTGAGTGTGGACAGATTACTTCCCTATCCCCAGGCTTCTTTCAGTATCTATGCAAAGTGTCTTTAAGTCAGAATTAAGTAAGTGGTAGCTGTTATTACTAAATATGTAAGCCTCATAGGAAAAATATAAATGTTAGCTATTAGAAAATGTTCCCTAAAACTTCTTGTATAACATCTTATGACAAAGTTACAAAAATATTTACAAGCCATTTGTGACTAACACAGATGCACATTCTCATTTTTATTTATACTTTTCACCTTTGCTTCCCATCTGGAGGAGATTATCTTCCAAGGTTTCTTCAAGCTCTATTATGATAATCAGACTATGAATTGGGAATGCATATTATGTGGGCTCTGTTTTTGATTACTATTTTTCATGTGGTAAATCTCAGAGAGCTGCCCAAATCCCCTGCTGATTGTCTTGGCCAAGATGTTGATAAACTCTTAGATGTCTGCTATCCTGTTGGCATCAACTGGCATTCCAATGGCATTCATCCAATGGGTAAAACCTCTTTCCAAATTCTGACAACTTCTATATTATCGTCATTCTTCTACTGTTAATAAGCTTGAATTTGGTAGCATTCACCCTAGAGTTACCAAATACGGCCTCCTCATGCCAACCCACTTCAGCTTTTATTAGAAGAAACTATTACGCCATTTGTAAAAGTCTGGGTTGATTACTTCTCATTTTGCATCAATTTCATAAATATGACCAACTTTATCATTAGTCTTATTTTCTTCTAATTAATCAACAAAACCATGAGTAAAATGTGAAACTTTAATAGTCTTTTCCCATGATTTTTCACAGACAATAGAACTGAGCTTTACAAGTTATTTCACAGTTCTTTTTATACAGTAAGCACTAATGAAGTAGTCTGTAAACACTGGTTATATAGCACACATGGTTGATGTCTGTTTTTCACATGGTGCTTTTTTGAGGGTGGAGGGTAGGTGGGAAGGGATGGTAGTCCACAGGATCTGTAGCAAAGAGTGTGAAGCTCATTTCATTTTGTAAATTGCAACTCTTGAACACTGGTGCCTCTGGAGAAATTATGTATTATATATTACCTATATTACGGAGATTATGTTTGGCAAATCCACAGTTTTAGAGTCATTACACAAGGCAGATATTCCTTTGTCTGAAAATCTTGGACAAGCATATTTATCATCTATGGCAGATGGCAACATTTTCTTCACAAATATTTATTGTTCTCTTCTCCCACACTGTGGAAGGAAGATGCTTCTTTGCTTTGCTGATGTTAAGATGGTTGTGTGATATGCTTTGGCCAATGGATCATAAGTGGATATAACACATGGCCCTCCCAAAGAAAGCTTTAAAGGTATGCATGTGGTCTGGGTTGACCTTCTAAGCTCCTGCTCTCTACCATAAGAACAAAATGTTCTAGATAGTGGCTGCTTCTTCAGCCTGAATGAGAAGGCAATGGAGCAGACCCAAAGCCAGCTGAGCCCAGCCAAGCCCAGCAGAGCCACAGCTGACCTGCAGATGTGTGAACAAGAATGAATGATGATGATGTAAAATCTACCACGATTCCAGGGTTGTAGCCCCATAAAACCTGATATACTATCCTTAAGTCCTAATTAATTTATTTAATAAACTGTGATTGTTTAGTGTGTGTAAATCATCATGCTGAGGTTACCATAATGAAAAAAAAAAAAGTGTATACTGCCCCTGTTCATAGTCTAGAGGAAGACAATGGAAATTGCATGCTCATTCTAGCACATGTGAATTACAAACAAGTAAATGCTATGAAGGAGCGAAACATGATTCCATTAGAACATATAATAAAGGAAAGTGGTCAAGACTGAGGTTTCAAAAGAGCCCTTCTAGAAGAAGGGATACATAAGCTGGCATTGGTAGAATGAACAGGCATTAACCAGGTAAAAAGACAATGCAAAAACATTCCAGTCAAGAGAGAAACAGCATGCAAAGGCCTCTTGGCTGAAGGAAACACTTTGGTGGAGGAATGAAAGACACTGGTATGGCTGGGCATGGAGGAAGGAAGGAGGCCTGACATGTGGTCAGACTGGAGAGAAAGACTGAAGCAAGACCAGAGACCGTTGAAGGCCTGGTTTAAAAAAGCTGGGTTATTCACTCTACCTACAAAAGGTAGCTAGCAAAACTTGTTTTTCAAAAACAAACAAAAAACTTGTATTTTAAGTTCAGGGGTATAAAGGTAGGGTTGTTATATAGGTAAACTTGTGTCATGGGGATTTGTTGTACAGATTATTTCCTCACCCAGATATTAAGCCTAGCACACATTGGTTATTTTTCCTAATCCTCTCCCTCATTCCACCTTCTACCCTCTGATAAGCCCCAGTATACATGTTTCCCTGGCCCATGTGTCCTTGTGTTCTCATCATTTAACACCCTCTTAAAAGCGAGAACATGTGGTATTTGCTTTTCTGTTCCTGTATTAGTTTGCTAAACAGCCTCCAGCTCCATCCATGTCCTTGTAAAGGATATGGCCTCATTCTTTTTTATGGTTGCATATATTCCATGGTTTGTATGTACAACATTTTCTTCATCCAGTCTACCATTGATGAGCATTTAGGTTGATTCTTTATCTTTGCTATTGTGAACAGCACTGCAATGAACATATGCATGCATGTGTCTTTATAACAGAATGACAAAGGATTTTCAATGGGGATAAAGTAGGGAGTTCTGTGATCAGCTCGTGTTTGACAAAGCTCTGAGTACTACATGGAGAATGCATTGCAGGGAATATAGAGTGAATACAATAAACAGGCTGAGTGAGTAATGCTAGTGGCTTGGATTTGGATGCTGGCATTAGAAATTAGAGAAATAGATGGATTTGTGATATTTAGGAAGTAAAACCAGAAAGATCAGCACTGTGAATACAGTATTGCATGTTAGAAAAAGGATATTGTATAGTACTACTATCCATGAAGAGATAGATCTTACAGTAAAGAAGGAATATAAGTAATAATGTCGGCCGGCCAGGGCATGATGGCTCACGCCTATAATCCCAGCACGTTGGGAGGCCAAGGCAGGTGGATCATGAGGTCAGGAGACTGAGACCATTCTGGCCAACACGGTGCAACCCCTTCTCTACTAAAACTCCAAAATTTAGCCGGGCATGGTGGTACACACCTGTAATCCCAGCTACTTGGGAGGCTGAGGCAGAAGAATCGCTTGAATCACCGCTAGGCAGAGGTTGCAGAAAGCCGAGATCGCGCCATTGCCCTCCAGCCTGAGTGACAGAGTGAGACTCCGTCTCAAAAAAAAAAAAAAAAAAAAAAGAAAAGAAAAAAAGAAATAATGTCTCTTTACGAATTTGACTTATCAATTAATTTTGACTACTTGAAAATAACTCAGAATGGTAGATCATTTCAACTCCCTGCCACCAGAGTTACAGGTGGAAACTGTTATTTCCGAATAATGGAGTACACATAAATGATGTTTGTCAAACTTGAGAATCATAGGAAAACTCTTTGGACAGTGAGTGAATATCAATTTAGACTTCATTGCAGAATTTACATTTTTTCTCCTTCCATATAATTTATGTCATATTTTTAGAAAAGATGAAAACAAAAATATAAATACTGCAAAGTACTTCAAAATGCCAAAGACCCTACCCTCTGAGCTAGCTCAAATTCTATTCCTTCTATCTATCTGGATAAATTCTTATCAAATACGTAAGATTTGGATGATATTATGAGAGTTTTTTCTTTGACATCTTAAAGTTCAAAGATAAGTTCCAACAATCTTTGGAGTAGAGGCTTATGGCATTGCAGATTAGCTTCTGAAAAAGCCAATTATAAGACACAGCTGTAATCATGCCAAATTCTTATATATTTGGTTAAAAAAAAAAAAACTAATTCCACACCTGGCTCATGAAGTAAAGACAAATAAATTTACACACAGAAATCTCTGCTTTAAGATTCCCTCTCGAGACCTACATAGTACCCATCTGTGGTGTCTACCCACTAAGTTTCTCTTCTGATATTCCCACCCAAATTACTTTTGGGTACCTGCACCTTCCCCATTGCAAGCAGTCCCAGGGGGCTATCAAAATAAAATACCTTACCTACTAGGCAAGAGATCTAGGACAAGCCAAAAAGACGGCATGCTCTGAGAATGTGACTCTCGGCAGTTCCAAATGATACTGGGACGCGTATGGCTGGAGCTACAACACTTCAATGGCAGTATCCTGATGACATTGTCATTACTGCAACCAGGATGCCCAGAGCTGCCGTAACTCCTCTTACTTCTGAGGTCTGTTTGTGCTCAGCTTTCCCTTTTGAGTCTCTGACTTGCTTCCCATAGCTTTCCAATCTTGCGTACTTTTACATAAATAGAAGCTGATTCTCAGGTAAGACAACTAAGTTGTCCAAAGTCACACAGATAATAAATGGCCGCATTGGGATTCACATCTCTCTTGGCCTGAATCCACATTCATAATCTTAATAAATTCATTATACTGTTCCTATGATCACATCTCAAATGGAAACTGTAAAAAGCCCAGTAACATTTGTTTACTGCCCTACACCACCACTTAGAAATTACAATGCAATATAAACTGTATCTGCTATTTTGCTATTTGCAAGTGACGGATGACATGGAAAGCATGTACACTTTAGTCCTCTAAGCACATTTATATTTTTATATTACCTTCACGTGACATTTCTGTCATTACATATCTAATTCAGAATAGTCTTTCATCCTCTGTTGACAATCATCTGTTTATTTTCAGAGAAAACTACCTAATGAGTCTCTTTAACATTATGGATGTAGTCTTCCTAAGAAATAGGAAAAAACAATTTTTTCATTCTCTTTTTTTCAATGAATGCACCATGTTTTTTGTTTCAATGAATGCTCCATGTACCTGGTAAAGAAACCTTGCTGCCATCTCAACCTTTGCCAACATTATCATTCACAGAGATGCCAATGAGTGATACAAACCCCAGCAGCTTTAACCTACAGTTTCGTGAAGTTGACTACAAAGAGCACTTACCCCAGAGTTACTAGTACTCTTATTTTGCTTTCTTTACTTTTGTCTCTGGAAAATGAATGAAATGTCAGCTTCAGTAGCAACATATAGTGGAACTCATAAAACCAAGGTCAGGAATGAAGAACACAGGAAACCAAGGGTAGCAAAAGGAAACCCGATGCCTGAGCTGGGCGTCTTGGGGGGTGGGGAAGACTAGGACAGCACTGAAAACCAAGCACAGTTAAGCCAGGGTTGATGGGTAACAGCTGCACTTTGTAACTCACTTGCAATTCAGAGCCAATTTCATGTATTCTGCAAGTCCAAAGAAGGTCAATTGTTATTAAGTTTCTACAAGAGTTTAAATAGCCACCATTCATTTTTGTTTTCCTTGCAGGAATTTTAGGAACCCCTAAGAAATATTCTCTCTTCTACATATTATTTCTATTCCTTGAATTTGAATGGAGCATCTGCTGACTATGATGCCATCTAATTGGCCTTTTATCTCATTTTTGTAAAGCTAGTCAAGTATGTATCCTTTCACACCAACAAGGTGGACTGGGAGGAATTTCATTAGAAAATGAGATCTCATCGGGGATAAAGAACAGGCTTCCAAGACAAGAAGATGTGGGTGCAAGTCTCTGGTATTTACCAGCTGAAGGGCTGTGGGCAATCATGTTACCTTTTTGAACCTGTTTTTTTTTTTCTCCCCACAATATAGAAATTAATACCTAATCTGTACAACTAAGAATCCAAAATATTAAATTTAAATTTAAGGTTTTAGCACAATGGCACATAGGGATGACTATGCCATGATTAAAAATCCATTAAGTGCATTTATACACCATGTAACATAGGATATGTTGTAAATTCAATAGGAAATAGTAGAATCATAGTCTCTAATGTCTGAGGTCTTATATCTAGTGTTAATGACAAACCAAGAAGAAATTCCAATAAAGAGCTGAAAAGTGTTCTGATGATAGGGGAAATGCAGGTAAAAATGAGTAGCTATTTTTACTATCAAAAATGTAAAACACATGTACAGCATAGAGGTCAAGAATCTAAACCCTATCATCAGACTGCCTGGGTGTCAGTCTGATGTTTGCCCATTATTCCCAGTGTGACTTTGCATAAGGTTATTCATCAGTGAAATAATAAAGATAATATTAACTACATTAAATGGTTTTTACAAGGATTAACAGAGAAAATATGTACAGTACTGAAAATGGTGCTGGAGACATACTAATCCTTCAAAAAAATGTTAACTATAATTACCACCATTATCCCAATTCCTTCAGTACTGGGCTACACAGAAATGGTCCCTTCAGAATGTCTCCTTCTGCACAGACAAACATTGCTTTATGTGTTTTAAGACAATCAAGCTATAACTAGAGAAAAATCTAAGGTATCTCTAAAGATACTTTCAACTCAGACAATTTATCTTTAATCAAAAATTTGGAAATTTTGATGTTAAAATTCTGAAATTATTTTGAGGGTAACACAGGATCATAGAATAAATAGACGAGAAACATAAATATAAAATGGGATGAGAGGAAGTACCCCCATAGTGCTGGATTTCAATGGAGGTATCAGTATCAATCCATGATTTAAAATATACATATAGATGCATACATATTTTCCAGTCCTTTCTACAAGAAGAGCCTAGAAACAGTGTAACCTGAGTAACAATGAGCACACTTAATGCCCAGATCTTGGTTTCTAATTACCTTCTATTAAAATGAACCAAATAGCTAATTCCAGGTGTGGAGCAGAGAAAGTACATTATGCCAGGAAATGAGGACACACTTAAACACAAATAAAGTTATAACAAAAGGACAGAGATGTCTGAATAAAGGGGCCTCTGCTGTCAAATTGGGCAAATTTAATCAAAATGATATAAGAAATGGATTCTAAAACATTGAATTAAAAGGGATCTCAGTTGACTAGACAAGAGAGAAACAGCAACAGAAAAGAAGGAGCTAAAAAAACTGAGGACAGGTAAAGTTCTTCCTTACAGAATAAAGCCTGTAAATACATGCTGAAAGAATGACAAAAGCAGAAAGCCAACATCTTATTTACCCCATATTACAAAAACTCAAGAAAGAATCATCAATAAATGCTAAAACAATGAGGAGAAATCTTATTGTGGAACAAGATATTTCTATTAATTCAAGTTGCCACAAGCCTAGGAAAAGACTGGCTCATATGTAGCCATGGTAACAAGTAGCATCCTGAATCGGAGTAAAGTCTATTTAAGGAGCACTCCCAGTCAGCCAATCAGTAACAGCCTTTTATTGGTAAAAGTCAGCCAATCAGAAACAGACTCACACATCTCTAAATGCCAATTAAGCAATCTGCCCTCCCCCTTACCTGAATCAACATGTTTCTACATATGTCTCACTTACTTCTGCATATCTACTTAACTCCATACTTTCCTCTTTAATCTACTCAGACTGTACTTGACTTGCATAGTTCTCCTCTGCAATAAATTCAGCTTTGTCTTTGAATCTCAGATAATGAGTAGTGAACTGCAATATCACCCCACTACAAAATAATTAAAAAGAAAAAAAGTGTATCTTTTACAGTGGAGCAATCTGGCAGTCATCAAGTAACCAAATGGTCAAGCTTGGCATTGTCAGTAGTGATTCCTATAGCCTGACAGTATGCACTCTGACATGATGCTGAGGTAAGACAACATAACCTATTTGGTGTCCTTGCCAAAAATAGTTTAAATAAACGGAATCAGGAGAAAACAGAGATGGATCAAGATAGTGGGCTGTTGCATTAGACATCTGGCTTGGAATCTTCAAATAATTTAATGCTATGAATAACCAAATGTGTTAAACAATTGTTATATATTTTAAAATATTTAATAACCAAATGCAATTTATGAATCATGACTGTGTCATGGAGGGGGAAAAGAAGGCCAGCTGAGAAAATTTGAATATGGAAAAGATGATATCACTGAACTAATGCATATTTTCCTGGGTGCAGAAGTAAGTGGGGTTAGTTTTGTGGAACACTTCCTTACTCTTGGAAAATGCATGCTGAATTATTTAGGAGTAAAGTCTCCCAATATCTGCAGCAGACTAGTGTTTGTTAGATGGTTTGGCACAAAAGGAGTGTCTTTAGAGGTATGGCATGTATCTATCAAGATGTCAAAGTTAATTAATCTCAGTGACAGATAAACAGGTGATCACTGAACTATTCTTTCAACTTTACTGTGCTTGAAATTTTTAAATTCTATTTACTTTTATTTTGAATATTATATTCAAGTAATACCTATGAAATTTCTTAGGTATTTTCCCTCAGCCTCAATTTCTCACTTATAGTAAAAATAAAGGTGTTGTACTCTATTTTTGTAAGTCAGCTCATAACTTTCTTGGCAGAAAGAGTGGTCTAAATAAGCAAAGTTCAAAATATTTAATCACAAAATAATTTTCTTCTACATAAAAAAAAGACAAATGGTTTTTAGTCAAAAATAGCCAAGATAAGATTCCTCTTGGAGTTTAAAGTCCTCCAGTCTTCCAGCTCCATCCATGTCATTATCCTCAGCAAACACACACAGGAAAAGAAAACTAAATACCATATGTTCTCACTTACAAGAGGGAGCTGAACAACGAGAACACTTGGACACAGGGAACCACACAACTGGTGATACAGACAGGAGGCAGGAGGGCAGGGGCACTGGTGAGGGCTCTACCCTGAAGTCTGGACCTGTCCGTGAACTTAAATGGAACAGGCCTACCTGTTTCCGTGCCAGAATGTTGCCTTTTCCAAGACCACTCTGACATGCCCTGCCCACTATCCCGTACCCATAAGAATCCCAAACCCCAGGCTCTATGAGCAGAAGAACAGAAAAGTGTCAGAGCAGAGAAGGAAAGGAGAGAAGAGAAGAAGCCCCTGAATGTCGAGAGGAAAAGAGGCATCTGGACATCGGAGACTAGGTTGGAGAGGAGTTTGGCCAAATTCCAAGATAATTCCAAGATTATCTTCCCACTCCATTCCCTTTCCAGCTCCCCCTCCTGCTAAGAGACACCTTCATCACCCAATAAAATCCTCTGTACACACTACCCTTCAATCTGTTTGCGTGACATGATTCTTCCTGAACGCTGGACAAGAATTCAGGACGCACTGGGTGTGGAAACCCAAAAAGGCTGTCACACTGACGCTTCACTGAGCTGGTTAACACTCAAGCTGCCTGTGGATGGTGAAGCTGAAAGAGTGTTGCAACACACTTGGCTTCTGCCATGGAGCCTGCACAGGGCCTGCGCCTGCCGAAGAGCAGCAGCCAGCAGCTCCAGAGTTCGCTCACTCCGGTTCCCACACTTGTTTGCTAGCAAACTCCCTCCTGTGAGAAGTGGCCAGCGGTGGGCTGAGTGAAATAAGCAACTTCAGTTCCCACCAGCAAAGTGATCAAGGGAGCTCCCCTGTTTCACTGGCGACTGTCAGTAGGGCAGAGAGAGGAAAGGCATCAGGATGAATAGCTAATGCGTGCAGGGCTTAACACCCAGGTGATGGGTTGATGGATGCAGCAAACTACCATGGCACATGTTTACCTATGTAACGAACCCGCACGTGCTGCACATGTATCCCTGAACTTAAAATGAAATTAAGTTTAAAAAAAATAATAACAAGAGTTATAAGTGTGAGAACAACAATGACAAAAATCCTCTGGTGTTTATCACAAGGCATTTTGCCTCCAGTATCGGTAAGACAACCTAGAAGTCCCTGAGAGGAGAGAAATCTTTCCAGATCCATCAGGAGAAACAAAAGTCACATGAAAGCGTTCCTACAGACACATGAAAATGCTAAGGGTACCTTTGGAGACTGAGGACCTTCTCACCAACAGCTGCACTGACAACAGCCTTTGGTGTCTCACTCTGAGGAGCCCCTAGTGGGAAGCCAGGCTGTAATCTGTCAGAAGAGCATGTGAGCAGAGGCTGCCTCACCGGATAAAATGCAGCTAGTCACTGCATTCTAGGAGGGACAGTGACCTCCCACAGACAAGGTGAGGCAAGGCAGACAGGACAGTGGGCACTACAAATGAACAGGCAGGCACTGAGTGGTACCTGGAGGAAAGTCTCTGACCTGGAGCCAAGCGGAAGCTGCTAGAGAAACAAGCCATTATCAGAGGGTAATATTCCACCCTAGTGTGAGCACAAGCTGGGAAGAAAACCAACTACGGGCCTGAGAGTGGGAGGTGATGTGGACTGCAGCTGGCAGGCAGGCTGCAGAGCTCAGTGGAAGGCAGGAGATCCTGCCCCTGCCCCGGCACAGAACACAAACAGCACCACTTGATGTGGTAGGAGGAGGGGGAAGGAAAATCTGTAGGTTTACAGGATGTGAATTGCAAGCAATTGAGGGAATTCATCCAGAGAGGAGGAAACATAGCATTAACATCAGTATTTACGGGATTACAAGAAGAGAAATGCATTTCAAGAGCAACCCCACCCCAAACAGAACTAACCGCACAATAAACATCAAGGCTACTATCATAGACCTGACTCTGCTTTGGAAAACAAACTACAAAAGGAAGGTTGGGCTTTAATTAAAAGCTATATATATATTCACAGAAATGAGAAGAGAGATTTTAAGAAAACTTATAGAACACAAAAATCACATTAGACTCTTCTATAATTCTCATAACAATAGAAACTTAAAAACAGTCATGGAGATTGTATTTGAACGCTTCATATGCACCAGAGACAGTTTAAGCATTTTGCATATATTAACTCACATGATCCTCATTATAATCCCACTGAGTAGATACTGCTACCAACCATTTGAGGCATAAGGTAACTGAAGGAAACCTAGGTTATGTAATTCCCAGGGCTTGCTCTTGTAAGACAGCTAAGTTTGGATTCACATCCAAATACAAGCTGCAAAACTTATATTCCTCAGCCCATAGATGCTGCCTTCAGGTATGAAAAATCACCTTTGCCTTCAGGAAATAAGGCTCACATTTTTAAGTGAACACTACAGCTGAAATAGTGGGGAAGGCAGAGGAATCTGGAGCTGAGACAAAGGAGTAGTGGAACACATTATGGGTGCAGAGGACCTATCCACAAACCTGTTGGTCTCTGTACCTCTTTACACTGTTAAAAAACTGACTATACCAAAGAGCTTGAATTTACATGTCCTAGATTTGCTGATATTTAATTAAGCATTAGAACCGAGAAAATTCCAAAATATATATTCATTTACTTAAAACCACATGTTAAACATATTTTAATAATCGTATTTCCTAAAACAAAAAAAGAATTAGTGTGAAGAATGGCACTGCTATACGGTTTTGCAGATCTCTAATGAATGGCTTGACAGAAGACGACTGCATCCTTATTTCTGCTTCTGTATGCAATCTATAATGAGGCGTCTTTTGGCTCAAGCACAGGAAGAAGTTGGCCTCATATAGATGTGTAGTTGGAAAGGAAGTACTTCACAAATTCCGCAAACGTCTTAGGTACCTTCAGGGTCCCCAGGAAGAATGGTCTAGAGAAATTACTCTAGAGGTAGACCACTTGGATTTGAAACATGGCTCTGCCACTTAATAGCTGTTTGGTCTAGATCCATTACGCTCAGATTATGTCATTCTCTCATCTATAAAATGGAGACACCAACAGTACCCACCTGACAGATTTGCTCATGAGTGTTAAATATTTGTCAAATGCTAAATACAATCTCATGGCATAAATGTTATATGTTAAATACATAAATGAAAGTAGAGTTGGCTTTGCGAGAAGGATCTCTGCCAGAGTAACATCTCTATACTGAATTGTACGTTCTCACAGCTGAGACAATGACAGTGATCACTTGAGTGAAAGTGATCAAGTACACCCATGTTAAAATAGAGATAGTTATAATAGGGGCTTCAGTAAACCGAGAAATCAATTGAGATCATACTCCCTGGGAGTTAAGAAAACATAATTATTGGAATCTCTACTCTTCTGAAGATGGATAGCAGCATCCTAACTTTTCATGTTCAAAGTCATGTCAGACGGGAAATTCTTCAATGTAATTTCTTTTGCATTTTGGCTATAAAAACATGTCAAGAAGTTGTTAAGCTGACAATTTCAAAGGTATTTATTAATGACAAAAGTGGGTAAATAGTTATAAAGGCTCAAGAGTCAATGTTATCTTAGGGTTAAGTTAAATATATTTTTACTTGTACAAATTTTTATCTATTTTGTTTTTAAACACTGATAAAGGTCATTCAGGAGGTGATTTGAGAATTGAATGCAGAACTTCTTATAGATATCTTTCTTATTTATGTTATTTCTATATGTGATGCAATGCATGTATAATTCTTCCATCCCATCCCTAAAACTTATTCTTAGATGTTTTATTCCCTCCATCAAATATCAGTTGTCTTCTAAATAGCATCAAAATTATAGGATACTAGTAGTTACTTCCTCTGTCTCTCTATACTAACCTCCTAGAGCCACAGGCAGGTGACCCACTGATACTACCATGGTTTTTTTGTTCTTCATCAACGGTTAAAGGATGGTGTTCGATGTAATGACCCAGCTACGTGGAAAATGCCATATATGGCTTATCATATTCCAGGAATTACAATATTGCAGAAAGCTTATTATATGAGAATTATATTAAACATAATCTAGAATGTAAAACTGCACCATATCATATTGAATATAATATATTTTGTGACTCAGAAGACACGTTATAGTTGTGCCACAATCTCCAAGAGATGTCTTTTCAATATTACCCCTATTCTGGAAACACGTAAAACTATCAATTGATAGCATAAAGACCAACTTAGGAGTTCAGTAAACAAGCAAGTTAGTTAGAATGTGAAAACACCACTTTGCTTCTAGAACCTTACTGTTTGGTTCATCATGACACTCCTGTTCTCTTCATTTATAAACTTGGGAATAGCATTCTGTACCTTCTTCAAGGGTGGCCAGGAAGATACAGTGAATTTTTAAAGCCTGCCTATGCAGTTCTATGAACTTGTTGGTGATAGTAGACTAGGAAAAGAAAAATTAAAAAAAAGAAAACTCATTCAAAAAAGCAAGAAAATATGCATAAATATTTAACTAATCTCAGGATAGATTTTGCATAAAAGAACAGGAAACACTCATAAATGACCAAATTGACATAACTATGATGAAACTTCTGCATGTTAACAACATCTTAAACTGAACAGGCTGGGGCCAAAACAGGAACAATATTTACAACAAATATGATAGGTAGAGGGTTGATTCCTAAAAGATCTCCAACATATTGGGTTTTAAAAAATATCCCAATAGAAAAAGAAGCAAAGCACCTTAATGGGTAATTTATTGATAAACGTAATATATAAATATGTTTAAAGACTGACTCCACTAGCAATTAGATAATAAAATGTAAAGAATGAGATACGTAAAACCTATCAACTTGGCGAAGGTTAGGACAAAACGAAAAACCTAATTCTTGAAGTTTATGAGATGTGTACCCTCATACAATGCTAGTATACAGTAACTTTGGAATACTCATCAATTTAAACACCACATAACATTATAGAAAGGAAGAGATTCCAGTTTAAGAAAATTAGCAGAAATATGACCAAAGATCCATATCAAAATATTTATTACACGTACGTCAAAAAGTCAGTATTAACTAATAAATTACAGTAGATTCATGTGGCACAATATTATACCATCGTTAAAAATTTAATTTATACACAGGCCAGGGTCAGTGGCTCATGCCTGTAATGCCAGCACTTTGGGAAGCAGAGGCAGGCAGATCGCTTGAGGCCAGGGGTTTGAGACCAGCCTAGCCAACATGGTGAAACTTCGTGTCTATTAAAAATAAAAAAAATTAGCCAGGCATGGTGGCCTGTAATCCCAGCTACTCAGGAGGCTGAGGTAGGAGAATCACTTGAACCAAGGAGGTGGAGGTTGCAATGAGTGCCGAGATGGTGCCACTGCACTCTAACCTGGGCAACAGAGTGAGACTCTGTCTCAAACAAATTATTTTATATACACATTAAAACTTCAGAAAAATGTCAACAATGAAGTAGGTTAAAATCCTATTATAAAGTCTTTTTCTTTTCTAGAGAAACACGTAAGAACAAAGAAAAAAGTGGAAAGAAATGAAGTGCAGTTTTGGCAGAAGTTATTTCTGGATAAGATGATAGATGGTTTTTATTTTGTACAGTGGGCAGATATTCTTACGATTAGAAAAAGTAAATGAAAGGTTTACAAATGTGTTACACTTGATATAAACTAGATTGTTGTTTCATAGATTTAAACAAAAACATTTATTTAGTCAAGCAATTCATTAGCTGGTTACCAGTAGATTGCATTAAAAATACCAAATAGTAGCCAGCCATGGTGGTCCACACGTGTAATCCCAGCACTCTGGGAGGCTGAGGTGGGCAGATCACAAGGTCAAGAGTTCAAGACCAGCCTGACCAATAAGATGAAACCCTGTCTCTACCAAAAATGCAAGTATTAGGTGGGTGTGGTGATGTGCACCTGTAATCCCAGCTACTCGGGAGGCTGAGGCAGGAGAATCGCTTGAACCCAGGAGGTGGAGGTTGCAGTGAGCCGAGATCACGCCACTGCACTCCAGCCTGGGTGACAGCGCAAGACTTTGTCTCAAGAGAAACAAACAAACAAAAACACCAAACCAATAGTTTGAATATATTTACAGTTGGCCCCTGAACAATTAAGGGGCAAGTGGTTCTGCACCACTCCCCATCTGCATAGCTGAAAATTCACATAATTTAACTTCCCCAAAACTTAATTACTAGTAGACTTCTGTTGACTGGAAGCCTTACCAATAAACACTTGATTAACATATATTTTGTTTATATATTATGTATTATATTTTTAAAGTAGACTAGAGAAAATAAAATATTAAGAAAACCTTAAGGAAGACAAAATACATTTACAGTACTGTACTGTATGTATTGATACCATAACTTTACATTATCTTTTTACAAGATAAATCATCTGTCTAAAATTGCAGGTACATATCAAGTAATTTAACCTTTTCTTGTAATGTCATGACTTTTCTCTGCTTCTTGGGAGCACATCCAGCATGACTGGTCTGGTGGCCCTTTGTATTAGTCGTGTGGTGTTATTCCAGGTTTATGGTCTTTGCATTAAACGCAAAGAAAAATAAATGAGAACCATGAGAGATCACTTTTTACTGTGAAACACAATTTACTGGAGTGATCATCAGCTCACTCAGAGATGATCAGTGTCACAAGGAGTTTTAAGCAGATACTCCCAACACTTGAGCTCACCACAGTATCAATACAAGGTGGCTACAAAGTTCTTATGGTATAATATGTACTATAATTAATTTTATGCACTTATGATTTAATACTGCATCTTTATGTTTTATATTCCTCTCAACTGCAAGTGGTACCATGTCCAGACTGTGTTTGTGTGCCTAAGTCTTGATATCAGCTTATTTGTGTTTATTTTATGGTACTAATAGAACAGACTAGTGTCTACATATATTTTAAGCATTCATAACATATCTTTATTAATTTTTTGGATATTTCTAGCTACATAGTTTGAGTTTTTCAAATTATCACAAATGTCCAAAAATTTTTTCTAATATATTTGTTGAAAAAGATCCACATAAGTGGACCCACGCATTTCAAACCTGTGCTCTCCGAGGATCAACTGTAATTACTTTTCTCCATAACATTTCAGTAGTATCAGAACTGGGTTAATGCTGAATACCTACTGTGTACTGATTATACTAGGAGGCTAAGCTGTGGATGAAAGAGGTTAAAAAAGGAAAGAGTCGTGTGACTTGAAACTAAAGAGAAGCATATAGTCCAGAGAGGGAGTCTGTCCTGGCCCAAACCTTTCCAGCATGTACAGGCTGAGCACTCTAAAATGAAGGTCTACTACTTATTGCTGAATTGGTGGTAGTCTCATTGCCCTGAGGATTGCAGGAGATGCCTTCACTTTCAAGAAATCCATTAAAATTAGTTCAAAGAGAAGAACACTAACGTGGTGTTAGAGGGTCATTTTTCAATGTTGTATGTGGAGGAGAGAGACACGTACAGTAACTCCCATTATGGTTAATGAGAGTTAAGCATCTAGACTCATCTAAACCCCCCGAGGGTTTAATTTAAAACCACTATGGCAAAGCAACTCTAAGCCATGAATGAACACCAGACTTTTTCACATACCTACCTCTTCCCAGGTGCCAGAAACAGTGGAAATAATAAGGGTTTGTTTGGTTGGGTTTGATTTTTAATACCATGCCTCATAGAAGAGGAAAAAAAAGGAAAAAGGCTCATATCAAATGCCTGTAAATTTTTTTGTTTATTTTAAATCCAGGGTGTTATTTTAATGCCATTTTTAAATGAGTAGTTTAAAATTGGGTCTGGGTTTTTCCAGTTGCTATGTGATACTCATGTGGAAATGCAGTAAGTTTTTAAAATTCTATTTAAGCTACAGTTTTACAAATTTAGGGCTACCATTATACAATGATCCTTCCCAGACCCAAGCCCTTGATCAAGCTTAAGGTATGAGGATACTGGTCAATGAAAAAATTATGATTATTATACCACGCTTCCAATATGCCAACTGTATTCATTCTTCTGACTTTCATATCATCTTGTTTTAGTACTCTCACAAGAGTCCAGGAGGCAGGCAAATACCTGTCTTTATAGCGGAAAATACCCTTATTTTCACATGAGCAAATGAAACAAAAAAGAATAAATGACTTAAGTTTCCCCACATGAGACTAAAATACAGTTCTCCAATTCCCTGTCCAAAGCTCATTTGTAGTTTTGACAAGTACAAATGATTTTTACTCACAGAAAGTAAATGAGGCAGTAGAGCCACTGGCAGGCAGAGCTCTTTCTTCTCCCATGTACATTCAACAATGCCAGAAACAGGCCTGGAAGAGCCTTGTAACCATTGTTTCCATGGTTTGAGTTCTATAGTAGGGTTAGCGAAGGCCTCTGTGTGTGATGACAAGGGAACAGGAACTGAAAGCAGGAAAACCAGGGACCCTGTGTAGGTAAGAGGGTAGCAGGTGAGGGTCAGAGGGATGTATGTGAGATTTTGCTTTAAGTGAAAGAAATAGCAACCAGAAGTTCTTTATTTTATTTTATTTTATTTTTTAAATAGAGCCTTGCCTTGTTGCTCAGGCTGGAATGCAGTGGAGCAATCTGAGCTCACTGAAACCTTCGCCCCGCTGGGTTCAAGCGGTTCTTGTGTCTCAGCCTCCTGAGAAGCTGGGATTACAAGTACCCACCATGACACCTAGGTAATTTTTGCATTTTTCATAGGTATGAGATTTTACCATGTTAGGCTGGTTTCGAACTCCTGACCTCAAGTGATCACCTGCCTTACCCTCCAGAAGTGTAGAGATTACAGGTGTGAGCCACCACGCTGAGCCAAAAATAACTGTAAATTCTTAATGCAAGGAATAACCTGTTCTTGTTTCTATATTTTTAAAAATCTATGTCAGCTGCATAGTGGTAGACTGGAGGATGGAGGAGTTGGGGGAATGATAAACAAGGAAACCCGAGAGCTCACTGCACCCGGTTCAGACAAGATTTGGCAGGAGTAGTAGAGATGTTAAGTACCAGACGCACAACATATTTTTGAGAAAGAGCCTCCATGTGCATTGGAAGGATGTTTTGAGGCTGTCAATTACACATTCTGGCATCATCTCCAGGAGGAAGAATTCATAGAAAATGTAACTCATCTCTGGTGTTGTACAGATTTCTGCATTTTTCTGAACAATCAGCCTATTTTTACCCCTCGAGAATGGATACTCTTTCCTTATTTAGGGTGGTGCTAGAAAGTTCAGGGCCAAATTTGTGACCCATCTATTTTAGTTTGTTTTCATGCTGCTAGGTAAAGACATGCCCAAGACTGGGTAATTTATAAAGAAAAAGAGGTTTAATGGACTCACATATGGCTGGGGAGGCCTGACTATCATGGCAGAAGGCAAAAGGCACATCTTACATGGCAGAAGGCAAAAGGAAAAATGAAAGCCAAGTGAAAGGGGAAAGTCCTTAAAAAAAACAGCCAATCTTGTGAGACTTGTTCATTACCACAAGAACACTATGGGGGAAACCACCCCCATGATCCAATTATCTCCCACAAGGTCCCTCACATAACACATGGGAATTATGGGAGCTACAATTCAAGATGAGATTTGGGTGGAAACACAGCCAAACCATATCACTATCTCTAGCAAGTATATAAATATTGTGCATCTATTTGATGTCCTAACCTCACTTTTGGTCGATCTTACTTTCCTTTTACTACTTCTTGAATTTTGTTGTTTGCTTTTTTAAAAAAATCACTTAATCTTACTATACTTTATCATAGTCACTTTAAATCATTTTTTAAACATTCTAGGAAATAAATGAAGAAACAAACTAAAAATGTCTAATGACAATTGCCTTGATTACTGTAGAAATCATAAATTGGAAGAAGGTTTAATCAA
Source organism: Cacajao melanocephalus (assembly GCA_963573385.1). NCBI lineage: Eukaryota > Metazoa > Chordata > Mammalia > Primates > Pitheciidae > Cacajao > Cacajao melanocephalus. The sequence continues at coordinate 79,773 of CAUYLG010048555.1, forward strand.
AGGGATCATTGGAAAGAAATAGAGATCTACAAAACGGTATGTTATGTAAGGCAATCGGTACGCATGAGAAGCCAAGATGATAAGGCTGTAAAAACTTGACTACACTGAAGAAATTCCTTACAGAGCTTCCTGAGGAAGGCAAGACAGTAGCAAATGCAATCCTGGGAAATCAAAGCTCACCAGCTGATGAGGTATCAGACCCTTCTGTTAATTTCTCTCAGCCGAGGAAAGAGCCGATTTCATCACCCTGGCTGGAATCCACATGGAAATCTATGAAAACTGTGCTGGGGATGGTAGGGGTTGAGTATTTTTCATGCTCAAACCACCTGTTACTTCTCTCTTTCAGAGCAGGCCACTTTGGGATGATGAATATTAGTTATGTCGCCAAGCATGTGTGCATGTGTGGTAGGTACATCGAAATCCAGGTTGAGACTGTCTTAACCACTGCAGTGTTGCTGCCTGGTGTGAGAACTTACCACATTATTCTACTTGTTAAATGAGGACCCTTTACAACTAAAAAACCAACATGGTCAACTAGGGTCACTCATCTAGCAAATATTCATTTAACAAATATTTACTGACCACCCCCTATGAGCCTGGCATTGCCCAGGCAGAGGGGATGCATTCATGAATAAACCAGAGAATAATCCCTGCCCTCACAGAGCTCACATTCTAGTCAGCTTGAGACACACACACACACACAAAAAAAACTTCTATAGTAATTTAGTATGTAAATTACACAAAGAAATGTCAATTAGTGAGGGGTGAAATTTGCAGTAAGATAATGGGAAAGCCTATTCTGTGACGTTTGAGCACAATTTGAATAGAGGTCTGAAGGAGTTGAGTGAACAGGGCATACACAGCATTCCACGAAGAACGAACGGCTCCTGGTTCAAGGGCTATGGAGGCAGCAGTGTGCTTAGAATGCTCAATGAACACCAAGGACTAGTGTATTTGGAGTAGAGCAAATGTGGGGAGCTTTGAAAGCTCCATGTAGCTGCTGTAACAAAATTACCATAAACTGGTGGCTTAAAACAGCAGCAACTGATGCTCTCACGGTTTTGGAGGCCAGCAGCATGACATTCAGGTGTCAGCAGGGCCACACTCCCTCTTTGCTGCTCCAGCTTCTGATGGCTATCCCTTGACTTTTGACCACATCACTCTAATCTCTGCCTTCGTGATCATGCTGTGTCCTCCTTTTCTCCACGTAATCTCCCTGTCTCACTCTTTCAAGGACACTGCCATTGGATGTAGGATTTGCCTGGCTAATCCAGGAAGATCTCCCCACCTCAAAGTGAGATACTTAACTCACACATCCACAAAGACCCCTTTCCCAAGAAGGTAGCATTCACAAGTTCCAAGAATTGAGATATGGACATCTCTTTTTAAAGATGCCCATTCAAGCCACTACAGGAAAAATAGTAATAGATGAAATCAGAGGGGCCATCATTGATGGCAGGGGGTGGATGGAGGAGTGCAAGCAGGAACCTTGTAAATCACTGTGATAACTTTGGCTTTAGTTAGAGTAAGGTAGGAAGCCATTGTGGGGATAATCGGAGAAGTGACATAGATTCAACCTGTTTAACAGGCTGCTGCCATGCGAAAAACTTCAACATGGAAGCCATGCAAAAAAACATTCAACATATCATTCTGGCTGCTGCCATGAAGAAAACTTCCAATAGCATTTAATCCTTACAGTGATACTTTGTCAGCTTATGAGCATGCCAAATTTAGATCAGTAATGAAAAACAAGATGAGAAAAACCTGACATATAGTAGACCTTCAGAAAATATTTGTTTACTAATTAAATGAATATTCCTTTACCTAACCATCCTGTTTTGAACCAAAATTAAATTTATTCCATAAATATTTATCAACCATCTAATATATGCAAGATTTTGACTCTAAGAATTAAAGCAATCACATCTTACCTAATGTGATGTTGACTGACAATCCTTTTTTAAATTTAAGATTTATATCATCTCTTTCTGTAAATACTAATTGAAGAATCTCAACTTAGTGGGACAAAGATGTACTACCATTATATTCTTTGCCATCACTTTTCCAGCCACCCTATGTTGAATCCCTTTCTGGCCCTTTAACAATATCTTGGGCAGAATGTGTAACTTTGTAGTCACTTTCCATAATTGTAAATCTCTCCATTTTAACATTCTAGTCTTGGTTCTATTAAAATTTTATATCCTACCAAGCAAAGACTTGAGACGCAACTTTTATTACTTATAGCTCTCTACAAATGTTTCCCCCATAGTAAGGCTAAGCTATGCTAGTGTTAAGAGTGGTCTTAGGTAACAAGTTGCCTGTCAATAGGCGACAGGTGGCCAGTACAGTGGTGCATTTCTGTAATTCTAGCACTTGGGGAGGCCGAGGCTGATTGCTTGAGCTCAGGAGTTTGAGATTAGCCTGGGCAACATGGTGAAACCTCATCTCTACAAAAAATACAAAAATTAGCTGGGTGTGGTGGCCTAAACCTGTAGTCCCAGCTGCTCAGGAGGCTGAGGTGAGAAGATCACTTGAGTCCTGGAGTTCAAGACTGCAGTGAGCTAAGGTTGTGCCACTGCATAACAGCCTGGGTGACAGAGTGAGACCCTGTCTCAAAAACACAAACAAAAAACATACACACAAAGACAAAAAAACAAGTGACAGGTAAGCGTCCCTGGTCTAGCTCCAAGTTCCATCTGCTGGGAGCCTCTGCAAATATGGTAGTCTCTGCATTGTTGAATTAAGAAACATGTTTTCTCCAGCAAGGTAGTAAAGTTTTGACCCCATTTGTTTCTGAGGATCCATTTACAAAAGGACAGTCATGTCTCCCTTTTAAGTCTGCTGGTGTTCCATGACCCAATCCCCTCTCTGGATAGGCCAGGAACTCAGTTGGCCCAGCACCTACCTGAGCAACCTAGTGGTACCTGCCTGCTACTCTGATATTCATGGTCATTTACAGGAACCAGGGGACCTGCTGAGGTCAGTGCATCTGTGCTTCTTCAAACGGCTACCCAAAAGGTGGGATAGTGTAGAAAAGTTGTTTTGATCTTTTTCCCTGGAGCACTACTCCTCTTCAGTGACTTCTTGCTCTGCTACTACAGGACTCTCCAACAAGCCTCCCCTGCCCTACCCTACATTCAGAAATACGCAAACAAGAAGCAAGCACGCTTGTGCACTCGTGTGCAATTCCAAACTCCACGGAGCACGTGGGAAGCTCTCCAAAAGCAGCTGTACCTCCCTGCACTCTCATCTCATGACAGTGCCTCTGTCAGCCTGCTATTCTACAGCTTCACAGCAACAAGATGGAGAACAAGATGCCAGTGTCATTTTGTGGAAAACAACCCCCAAGGGGCATGACTTTCAAGACAGTAGGAGTAATTACTCCAGAAGAGGGAAGAAGAAAGCATCCTGGCACTCCTCATTTCAACTGTCGATCTTGGCTCTCACGAATCCTCTCCCTTTGCAGTTTGGGGGTGTGGAGGTACGGTTCAATGAGGCAGGAATGGTTCTGCTGCTGCCTCTCAGTAATGTGGATGTGGGGAACATCTGTCCCCAAATGTCAGCCTTCCTGCTTAGGCTTTCACTGTTTATTCCAAGACAATAAGAAAAGTTTCATTCAATATCTGCTGCATTCCTGAACTTCAATTACATTACTGCAGATATGGCTGCATGAGAGATGGCTTCTAGGGTTATTTGGTCCCCAAACAGAATAGAAAATACTAAGTAGTATTCTAGGCTTCTGCACCTGAAACACTCTACATTTTAATGTAATTCCTGCTGATTTATTTTTAACCTGACATATCTTATTGAGCAACTATTAAAGCAATCATCTTTGGTGAATGGAAGGGTATCATGGCTTACTTTTAAAGTGTTAGCACACAAATCTCTTAAACTGGAAATTAATCTTAAAGATAAAAAGAACTCTTGATAACGTTAGGCATTTCGAAACCTATCAGAAAAGAGAAAAATTGCAGAGCCACATAAATGTAGCTCCTCCTGGACTCATTTTATCTCAGAGCAAATTATGCTGCTAGCCAAGCTAAACTGCCTGGCCCCGTATAGATGGCACTGGAGAGTAAAGCTTCAACCTTCTAGACTTTCAGAAGTCACTTAAGTTGGTCATATTCTTAAATGATAATGAAGCTTACCATAAAATAAGAAAGCTACAAACAGCAAAATATCCATAAAAATATAAAAGGCAGAGTGAATATTCAGGAAAATATACCACTAGAAAGTGGGGCTAATGGGAAAGGTTTAAATTCAAGGGAGAATAACTTCTCAGGACGCCCACCCCACACTACATAGATGCATGTAGCACATGTGAAGGCAACTGGAGAGGGTGAAATGAACAATGGAACGTGAATCGAGAGTCTTGGGTAAAGCCCAGACTCCCATGAACTAGAGCCACTACTGGTTTGTGCCTCAGCTTTCCCATCCAAACTGCTCATAGGCCAACGAGGATAGAATAATTGTTGTTTCAGGAAGTTTCTTGCTCTGCTGCCCAGGCTAGAGCACAGTGTTAAAATCACAGCTTAAAATAACCCTGAACTCCTGGGCTAAAGTGATCCTTCTACCTCAGACTCCCAAATAATTAGGACTACAGATGCATGCAATCACACCTAGCCAATAAAGTTTTCTTCTTGCCGAAAGGGTCTAGCTGTGCTGCCCAGGCTGGTCTCAGACTCCTGGCCTCAAGTGATCCTCCTGCCTCAGCTTCCCAAAACTCTGGGATTGCAGGGGTGCACCACTGTGCCTGGCTAAACAAAGTATTGATTCCAACAATGCACTGCTAGTCATAAAATATTATTTTAGTTAATTTAAAATATTGTTTTAATGTAAGATGATAGTTATATTTGTATAAATATACTTTCCACTGCCACAGCTACCCCAAAAGAAAGAACATTGCCTCAGTATCCCCTATGCTACAGGTGAGCTTTCCCTAAATCAGTGTTAGGAGGTTCTAAATTCAGTGTGAGAAAGATGACCATCTGATACAAAGAAATAGTTCTGCTGGTTTTAAATCATCAGCAAATCTACAACGATGCCTGACTTAATGGTCTTGAAGAACAAAGAATATGCTTGATCTTAGGGATATAAGGTAGCTTTTTCTACCTGTTTTTCTCTCTTTAAAATCTGGGCTGTTACTGAGACTACATGCACTGACATGCCCATTCCTGTTATTAAAATATTGAAATACAGAAGTATTACTTATTACCGTTGCATGCTGCTCACCACCTCTTTGCCTCCTCCCTGGGACGCTCCAGACCTCCCCACAATGCAGAAATTAATAGGCTGATGTCTGGCACGGCAGAGCGCTTTCAGGAACCACCTTTGACATTGGTCGGTACCATGTGTCATGCTAATTGTTGCACATAAACATAACTCCACTGCCTAAGACATATCCACCCATATCCTGACCCCCAACTGTGGACAGACAGAAGCTAAACCAAGGCTTCTGAAATATATTTAAATCCTATGAGTAAAAATCTCACAAAGATAGTTTAGATTGCAAACTAGTACCGTAGTGGTTCTTAAGGATAAGTCCAATTTAGGATTTGTGCCCAGAAGCTGTTTGCAAATTTATGGTTATTTTTTCAGTTAATTAGTTTGAGAAAGGAAATGGCAGCTAAGTAAATAATAAATTAGATCATTAATTTGCAATAAATGTAAATTAATTATGTTAATTCTAAGAGTTGAACACATATACAAATTATGTATCTATAATAAAAATAAGGAATATACATAAGACTCTATTAGGAGAAGAAAGCTATCTTGACTTACTGTGTTGTAAAAAATCCAAGTATATGTACTTAATAGATGTTAACCATTTGGATATGTGCATGAAAATATAGAAGAATCAGTAACTACTGATGTTCAAACAAATCTATTTTCATTCCAAATGGAAATTAGGATATATTTTGCACTATTTGAGTTAATTACATGACACTTCTTATAAATAATGATGTATTATTAGTCCATTCATTACCTCTAATTATATTCCTTAACAAGTGCAAAGCCACCAATACCATGACCAGTCTTTTTCTGTTGCTTAAAATCTGATGACTTGAATGGAAAACAGGTCAAAAATATGCCCAGAATATAATGAACAGAGTTCAGTAATTGTTAACCATTACAGTTTAAAACTACCTGAAAAAGTAACTGTGGAAATAAATAGAAATGGTGAACAGCTTTCCACATTACAGGATATCCATGACAGCAATTAACATGAGAAATATTTAAAGCATTATCTTGATACATATAATTCTGATTTTACCATTTCCTAGAATTGGAGAAAGTCCGTCCCTAATATCCCTCTCCCCGGACATAAACACACATTAACAGAATTATATCCTGTATAGATTGGCAGATTGTAAAGATATACTTTTCTGGTTGTAGAAGTGATTCTATAGCCTTTGTGCAATTCTGAGAAATGTACCTGCTAAAAGTCTTGATCGAAATGCCAGTTGAATTTTTCTCCTCAAATGCATAATCAGGTCAGGCCAGCCCACCCCATCCCATTCACAGCAAGGTCTGGGGCTAAAAGGTAAACCCTAGTATGGAAGACAGGCCAAGATCAAGGAAAGACAGTTAAAACTATGTCTTTAAGCAACAAGGACCTGATGAACCACAAGGCTACTTCTTACGTGCATATCCTCACCAGAGAGGAGGCAGCAAGGAGCCAGGAGAGTGGAGAGGAAGAGAAGGCAGATAGCAGGAAGTAGCCTAGATGAGATCTAGAGACCAACACGTACATGTCTCAGGCACAGTGTTTCATGAGTATGTCACCTTCATTTTGAAGGGGCAGGACAAAGTGCACAAAGTCCACACATTTTTCTCCATCCAATTTCAAACCTTCCTTGCACACATACAAAGTACCTGCTTAATTCCTTCAGCGTCAGGTACCAACAATCCATCATTCTGTCTATGATAAAAAATAAAGATGTCAGTCTCGGCTCCAGGAACAAAAAATAAACTTGAGAGAGGAAGAAACTAGCAAGGAGGGCTTCCCCTTAGCCTCTGGTGCCCATAACAGTTACTGCCTGCTGACCCTGCATGCAGCCTGAGTCCTTCTCAACCTTGGCAGCTCACTACCAATGGATCAGCTGGAAAGTGAGATAAAATGTATTTGTTTCTATATTGTAATTCTTTAAATGGCGAGTCAAGATGGATGATGGTCACATAACATAATACCAAGTTTTTCTTACAATGGGAGTTGGCAGGATTCTCTGTGGCGGATTTTAGACACCGAAAAAAGGTGTTGGTCAACTTAGAATGATGAAAGCATCCAATTAACTTCCTTTGTTCCCATTGTCCAATGCCATCAGAAGCTGCTTCTAGTTGATGGCCGTGTACTTGAACACAAGGGTAGGCGCACATTCATTACGGAAACCTTTTCCATAGAAGTAGGAAAAAGAAAGCCCCAACTGAACAATGTCTTTGAACACAATAATCTGCCAAATGAAGTCAAGAAAAAAATGTGACCACAAGAAAACCAACTTGCCCCATTACAATTGACAGCAAGATTATCTTCGAACATTTCTCCAAAAGCTTCTAAGCTGGCTAATATATAACAAGCATGCACAGAGCAAAGACAAGACATGTGCTGAGGGCAATTTTAAGAGCAAAAACCTATCTTTAGCAATAAAGATATTAAAATAGTGCTTGCGCTCATTTTACTCATACAGGAAGGTTTAAAAAGAAACTCTTTAGAGAAATGAAAGATCACTAATAACTGCAGTTTCCTGAACAATTAAAGGAATTCACAAGATTACAACCTACTGAGGAAATGACAAATATTTCTGATTTTTATGGAAGGACTAAAAGGGTGCTTTTATCTATAGCATCTATTCTGTAAGAATCACTGTTAAGTAATGAAGCTATTTTTATTATTTTTCTACTTATTTCAGGAGCGATCAACATGGTAACGGTCTGAAAACTGGGGAAATTTAACATTGCTCTTTGGAAAGTTAATATTCTGTATTCAGATACATTTGTCAGAGTTTTCTTTTTCACCTTTCGAAGTTGGATCTTACAGCACAGTGTGCCTTGTAGCAAACTTTTTATTTCTAAGGTGTCAGCAGAAACATCCTTTAAGTTACCTAGTCTAATTCTCCGGCAAATACACTTTGTAAGGCTGTCCCTACATGCATCATCCTAATGTTGTTTGGGCGTGATAACATTCTGTGTGTGATGGTCTTGTTTGGAAAGATCTCCTCTTTTTAATAACTGATTCAATAAACTGTTGATGAATGACTTGTAGAATGTAGTATGACCGGTGGGCAAGGTTTCTGTCATTACACACCCTGTTCAATCCATCCACAAATGTTGCTGTGTCTCCCTTATGTTGTAGCTCCTTATGCCATTCAGAATAGCAATGCAGAGATCAATACACTCTCTGCCAAAAACAACAGAACGTAACAAATGAGTAATTTTATTTACAATAAAAGCCCCAGTCCTCAAATGGATACCACTAATGTTTAAATTCATTTTCATGCTCAAGAAGAGAGATAGACACAGCACAAAGCAAAGGGACTGAGGTAAGGAGAAGTATTAACCATAATGGTTCAAATTTATTTAAGCCATGAACAATAGCTGGGCTGCACTGAGACACGTGAATAATATGTTTGCTGCAGAATTCTGCATGCGTACTCTTCAAAATGATTCTATCACCAAGAAATTTTGAAAAGCAGTTTCCAGTAACAAGAAATTAATGGATTAAAAACATTCTGACATATTCTTCTGAACACTGCACCACAGAAACCAAAGCCCATTCAATAGGCTTTAAACAGTGTTGGCAAGGACCAGAAGTTTTGCTTCAGGTGGGGACAAGGAGGGACTGAAGTAGCTGTTTCGAGAATGAAGCAAATCATCCTGCTTCAAAAGAGAATCTTTGGCCCCTGATTTGACAGTTCTTTTTCTTCCTCTGAAAGCTATGAAAAAGTCAGTGAGCAGAGTCATAAGAAATAAGTGTTGTGGGGGGGACAGCAAAATGTTAGAAGAGACACAAGTTCAAAGATGACATTTACAAGCCTCTCATGAATGGCACACTCCCCAAAGGGCACCTGAATACCATTTTTAAGAAGAATTCATCAAACATACAAAGAAAATGTTCCATTTTACCTAAAAATGCCAATACACTGCCCTTAAAACACAGATTGGTCCATTCACAAATTAACATGTTAAGAAATGGCCAAGAATCTTTGCCCATCTGCCATCAATTCATTCACTGCTTTTAGAGTTAACTCCCTAAGCTCACACCCTTGTAAACAGAATTGTAACGGACAAAGGATGAAGGGAGAGCTGGGAAAATATAGCTTGGACGTGATTACTAAAACATCTGGAAAAAAGTGGCGATGAGACTTGGCTTTGTGCATAGAAATCGGGAAGAGGTGGGATTTCGGCACACCCTTGTTTTCCCATTCTATTATCTGGAACAACGCACATGCTCCTGATGTTTCCAGTTTCACTTTAGATTCAGTCAACATAGTACATTTGGGTGCTAAGAAAAAAGAGATGTGCAAGAACAGGTCCCGCCCATAGGAAGGAAAGACAGCGCAGAGAGAAACAGGGATACACATACTTTGGATATGAAGCAGACTGGGCTGTATGGTCATGGTACCTGGAACAGAGTATGAACTCAGTAATAAAGTACTGAATGAATCAACATGTGAACACATAGAATACATCATCTACTGGCCCAGAGACTGTTTTAAACACTGCAGATGTGAATTAGCCTTACAGAATACACCGATTTTTAAAAATGCTCTGGTTCTCACTGTTCTTGTAATCAGAAAGGGCTGGATCCTTCTTACTACCTTCCAAACAAACTGGTTTGTTAATTTTAATAAAATATTCTCCAAGCCCTTGGTCTTTACTCAGATATATAGTAAATGATCAGGGTTCACTTCCCAAATGGCAACACCAGTGCCATCCAGAAAGAAACTAGTTGTCATTCGCTACTTGCTCACTATTCACTATGGATATTTTCCTAGACATAGATATTTCTACGTAATTCTTGAGTCCAAACTTATATATGCCCCGGTTTTACACATCACATTTTCTGAGTTTGTTAAAAGTCTGAAATATCAAGTTACTCTCAAGATATGAGTTAAAAAATTACAAAGCAAAGTTCATTCCATTATTAACCATCTTCAAAAGGGGCCAACGTGGCGAAACCCCATCTCTACTAAAAATACGAAAAACAGCCCAGTGTGGTAGTGCCCGCCTGCAGTCTCAGCTACTTGGAAAGCTGTGGCATGAGAATCACTTGAACTTGGGAGACAGAGGTTTTACTGAGCCAAGATGGTGCCACTGCAATCTAGCCTAGGCTACAGAGCGAGACTCTGCCTCAAAAAAAAAAAAGAAAAAAAGAAAAAAAGTGGTGCATCTCTATGACCTCTCATTTTCATAGTCCAAGGAATTAAGATCTGTTTGTCTAAATTCACATTTTCATCCAAGGTCCCTTTATTTCTTTTCTAAAAGTCAATTAAGGCTGGCACGTAGAAAGAGATGGCATTTAAACCATATTCTTCTTACAACTGAATTTACAGACATTTTGCTTTAAAAATAATTCCCAAAGGAAAAAGCCCAACACAAACTTACAGCAAAATAAAATGTTTCTGTTATTCCAAGAAATTCCAGTCTTTTAAAAGAATTCAATACAAAATTAGCATTAAACTTGAATTGTTCTGTCTTCTAGGGACTTTCTAAATCATTTTAGTACTTTTTTCAAGAAACAGAAGAAAATAATTTCCTTTTAGACTCATTTCATACATTTAAAAGAAGATTTTTAAATATTAAGAAAAACTTACAATTTATTTGGCTAGAATTTTGATTCCAGAAATTTGGGAGTCTATAATACAATCACAATTATTTTTTGGTGCATGCTTTTCTTATTTGTATTTTTTTTTTCAGCATACAATAGTTATATGGCTAGGAAGGAAGATTATTCATAAAGTTCTCAAGCACTCTCAACATTTTCACTGCAAAAAAAATTTTTTTTACTCTGAAAAACCTCTTGGCATAGTTGTACATTCAGAACTACGAAGAAATTCAGTTTAAAGCAAAATCACGTCTCAGCGTGGAAAATACTTATTATCTGAAAATATCAAATTTTATTCCATTGCCTTCTGCATAGTAAACTAACTTGAGGTGGAAAGAAAAAAAAAATCCTGAAGAGTCAGTACAAAATTCATATGCACACAATCAGGTGTGATACTTTCCACAACATAAAACAACTCCCCAGGCGTTTCTCCCATCCTTGTTATTCCCACTGCAAAAGAATAAAGCTCCTACTGAAGTCTATAGGAGGAAAGACTACAACTCAATAGTTACAGGGAAATAAAAACTCTACCACCGATGACACTGGTCAATGATCTACAAGCTGGTATTTTTCCCAAGAGAAAAATGCTATTTCAGGTCTTAATTTTTTTTAAAAAAGTAAGTACATTTATATGTATAAATTTAATTAAAATGCACAACTTAAATGATCTCCACGAGTTTTGTAAAGCAATAAAGTCGGTCTCAAATCCTCACATATCTTATTTCCACATCACAAACGCACCACCCAATCTATTAAAAGTCACAACAGACAAGCTGAAAACCAAGTGCCTGTGATATTCATTGGGCCCATTTTAGAAGTACCTATTTATTTACTCAGCTACGGTAGTGAAAAGGTCAAACAAAAATTCACCTCCAAAGCCACGGTTGCTAAGCAACTCTCTTCAGAAGTTCTGCAACATTGATCAAGCATATTACTGGTGCCACCAACTGGATTCAGAATAAATATGAGTAACATCTTACCTGGTGTCTCCAAAGTGGGAGGGAGATGGATTCTTTACTTACCTTTTTGAACAGACTGGAGGCCCATCTTGTATTTATATTCATGTGGCTGGCTAGGCTCAGAGGATTTTTATTTTTTCTCTCCAGAAAACAAAAAAGGATACGTCCTGGTACCACAGGTTTCCTATTCACAAGAGCGAAGGACAGTTCCGTTTTGAGAAACACCACAGAAGGCTTGATGAGATGTTGGCCGAATCTCAACGACATTTCGCCAACTGTTGAAGTCCAAAAGAAAAAACAATGGACAGTTATAAAATTTAAATGAGAAACTCAGTTCATATACCACCTTAGAGAAGCAAATTTCATTACTACAGATTCTTAGTTGCAGAGAGGATGAAATTGTTCCTCACTGAATGCTCACCATGATGCATTCTGGGCAAGTCTTCCTACCTACCAGTAGAGTAGGAGTATTCTCTCTAATCTAATCCTTGATTAGAGTTAGTAATTTTCAAGCAGAAGTTTGCACATGGGCAACAAAACAGCCTTTCCCCTTTACTCCCTCGGCAGTTCACAGTGCCACCTTAACTCAAATCTGCAAGGTCCTATTTGTCAGATACTTATTTTTACCCAACTACTTTGTCATCTCTGGTAAGCTAAAAATTTTCATTAACTATAAATCTTATAATTCTTAAATGCTTCTCTCAAATGGTTTTATTTTTATTCATAAAATAGCAATTTAGAGCAAGTACAAACACTGTCCGACCTCACCTACAATTACAAAAACATGAGCACTCCCAGAGAACTATTATAGTAAAAACTACAAAATTAACGAGAAAAAAAAATTCTTAAAAAAGAAGAACCAAAATGGAGTTCAAAACTAGAACAATTTCTGGCTGTGACAGAGCCACAAAGCAGCAAGGTACCTGAAATGTTCTGCATCCTCTTTTTGAGGGAAAGCCATGAGGGGCGGGGCAGGGGACGGAGGCTGAAAGGAATTTGGCACATGGCACAGTTAAGACAAGCCAAATCCATCTAGCACTAAGGAAGGACTTTTCAATCAGATAAATGCCAACGCACGACAAAGTTACTTTGTGAATGACTAAGACACACTTTGTGAATGACTAGGAAGCACCATCCCTAGAAAACTACTTCATTTTTCTAATTTGGCAACAGCCTAGTACTAAACTGATGAACATGGATCAATCTATGGAAAAACAGAGAAGGGATTATAAAAAGGATGAAATTAGAAAATAGTGGGCTATTTGTGATACTATAAAATATATATTTGTTTTTTAACCCCATTTCCTGGCATGCAACTCCTAAAATCTGTAGAAACTCCAAAGTGATGACTTTTTGTATGCTAATGATTGACTGGTGGCTGGCAGCCTCTAAGAGTCTAGGTTGCTTCGGAATGGGGCTGGTGACAAGAAGGACCAAGGCAGGATAACAAGGCTGGAACTTTCAGCACCACTCCTCAATCTCCCAGGAGGACAGAGGAGCTGAAGGTCAAATTGATCACCAATGGTCAATGGTTTAATCCGTCATGCTTACATAATGAAGCCTCTGTAAAAACCCAAAAGAAGTAGTTTAGGGAGCTTCTGAATAGCCGAACACACGGAGGTTCCTGGAAGATGACTCACCCTAGGAGAGCATGGAAGCTCCATGCTCCTTTCCCCATACCTCACCTTATGCATCTTTTCATCAGTATCCTTTGTAATGTTTGCTGTAATAAACTGGTAAACTTAAGTATTTCCCTGAATTCTTTGAGCTGCTCAAGCACATTGATTGAACTCAAAGAAACAACCACAGGGTCCCTGATTTATAGTCAGTCGTAAGTTCCAGAGACCCAGACTTGCAACTGGTGTCTGAAAATCAGGGGCCAGTCTCGTGGCACTGAGCCCTCAACCTGTGGGATCTGAGGCTATCTCCAAGTAAATAACATCCAAATTCTACTGAATTGAATCAAAGGACATCCAGCTGGAGTCCAACGCTTGCTGTGTTGCGGGGGAAAAAACCCACACATTTGGTCACAGTAGTATTCACTGTTTGTTGTTGTGTGAAAGCAGAGGAAAAACCTGTTGAGTGTATTTTTTTCCTTAGACTATTTTATAAAGCACATGAATAATGCATGATTGTTTAATGATTCTAATATTCTCAATGACACACAAAACATAGAGCTGTGCAAATGTTATTTACTATGGAAGCACCCCATAGCCAGAACTTGACACAGTTCAGGTACTAAAGAAATAAGATGGGAAGGTTTGCCCCAGTGATACAGATACTGGTTCTTAGAACATTTATAATGAGCGCTCATTAAAACTGAAGGGTCAGTAAAGATGTTGAAAACCATCTAGCCCAACAGTTCTCAAGGTGAGGTCCCTTGACAATAGCATCAGCATCAGTTGGGAACTTATTAGAAATGCAAATTTTGAGGCCCCACCCCAGACCTACTGAACCAGAAACTTTGGGCCCAGCAACAGGACTTCCACAGCTGTTCAAGTGATTCAGAAACACTGATGAAACCCAACTATCCTCCCAAGCCTTGGACCCTATCCTACAGAGTTCCTGCCAAATGGCTAGCTAGCATATGCTTGAATACGTCCAGCGATGGGAAGTTCACTACCCATTCCTCCTAAGAAAGTCAACTCTACAAATAACATAGGTGCTCTTCACACCAAGTCTATCTGTTTTTCATGGCTTTATTACTTGGGATCATATAAAACAAGTATCATGCAAGTGACAGTGCTTCAGATATTTGGGGTTAGCTATTCTTCATTTTTCCTTGTTTTTCTAGAATAAGCACAGCAAACCACATCAACCATTCTACAAATAGCATTGATTCAAGTGACCTGTGGTTATTTCCCTCCCCCGAATCTACTTCCTGTAGTCTTAGCCATACCACTTTGATTTTGCTTTTTATAACACCCACCATATTATATATGTGGGACTATTCCTACTACTGGGTTCGGGGGATGGGAAAGTAAACCCGGCACCCATAGTCCTTTGACATATGATTGGTTCGGGAGTGGACACAGGACCCCAAATGATCCAATCAAAGGCAAGGACATTCTTTCGAGGTATACTGCTGATAGTAACAAGGCCACTTTCTTTCAGCTGAGTTGTCAAGCTGGTAGACTATGAACCTGAAACAGCTATGAGTTTTCCTAAAAAGAGTTGGCTTGATATGAAAGCTAACACCGAGGCAAAGACACTGAAGACACAGAGACCCATACCTGATGACACTGTCTGAGCACCTGGATCTCGCATTCCAGGAAGAAGTCATGTCCCTGAAGTTTGTTTTCCTTTCAGGATAATGGAACAGAGTTGACTTAGCACAGGCTCTAGTTGATGAGCTACTATTACCATGAGGAAAGGCTCTTCTTTTTTAACTTTTCTTATTTTCCTTCTTTTCCTCTATGCCCAGTCCCACTCCTTCCTTTCCCATCACAGGAATTCACTTTTTCATAATTAACATATTATTCAGAATCCTCTTTACATGTTTGTATACATATGTTTTATTTGTCAAAAATATATAGGGCCCTTATACATGGTTTATAAAATTTGTACATAAATGGCAGGTTTTAAATCTGATTCTTCTATATTCTCTCAACATTGTTTTAGAAACTCATCCACGTTCGTATAAACAATTCCTTCTCACTGCGTTCACTGTAGCATTCCCTGTCCATTCCTCTAGTACTACACAGTTAGCTTGATTACAACCTTTTACAAGCTGCACTGTGACTACCATTCTCATACATGTTTCCCTGGATTCCTATCCTAGCATCCCATTGGTAGGATTCAGGTCGTATATTTACTTAGATTTTCTAAAATATATGCACTGGCTTGCCTGCCCGCCCAGCAGCAATACATGAGGATTTCTAATTTCCTACATCTTTACCACCACTTGATAGGGTACTTCCCGCTTTCCAAGCTTTTAATTACTGAATGGTAAAATGCCGTCTCTTCCTTTTACTTCACTTGTCTCTAATAGTGATGTGTGTGTATATACATGTTTCTCCTTCTATGAATTGCCAATTCAAATACTTTGTCCTCTTTTATATTGCTCTCCTCCCTTCCATTTTCTAATTTTCTAGAGTCCCTTGTATGTTCTAAATATTGATCATGGTCTATTAAACACTATAATTATATTTTCACCATCTGTTAATTTCTCTATTGTTCCCTCCACTGAACAGAAATCATTCATTTTGATGTATTCCAAATCCATCAATTTTCTTTTTATAGTTTGTGCTCTGCAAATCTCACAGAACAAATCCCTCTTTACCGCAAGTTTGCAAATATACATATTCCTGTATTTTCTTCTATCAACTTTATATTTTCATTCTTAACATTTAGCTGTTTACTCCACTTGGAGCTTTGTTTATAGTATGAAATACAGAAACAGTTTCATTTTTCTCTTTTTGTGAGCCAATTTTCCTAGTACCAATTCCTGGAAATGATTACACTAAGTTCCCATATATACACAGGAATAAGTCTAGACTCCTGTCTATTCTGCTTCAGAGCAAGATGCTATAGAACAGAGGTCACACTTTTTTGTGTGTGTAAAGGACCAGACACAGCAGGCTGCACAGTGTCTGTTGCAATTACTCAACTTTGTCATGGCAGCATGAGTAAGTGTGGCTGTGTACCAGTAAAATGTTATTTGAAAAAACAGGCAGCAGCCCAGATTCGGTTTACTGGCTGAATTTGCCAACTTCTGTGTATACTCTTAATGTCTTAAGAAAACAGAGATCCTCTTTCTGTAATTACCTCATATAAATTTTAGCCTCAACGCTGCCCCTTTCAAAAAAAAATTCTTTCTTAGATCTTGATCAAACTGAATTTAAATTGTAAGAGGGAATGTGACATCTCACAATATTCAGTGAAGCCATTTATGAATGCTGCATTTATGCTCTTTAATACCATAATAAAACTCTTGTAATAGAGTTTTAAATTTCCCTTATATGTTTTATGCATTCTATCTTAGATTTATTCCTAGATAGCTTTTAGTTTATGTCCCTATTATAAAATGGCATCTTATTATTGTCATAGTTTATAATTAGTTACTCCCAATATAGGAGAAAGCTATCGATTTTTATATGTTCTTATAGCTGGCAATCTAGCTGAACTCTTGCATTGCTTCCAATGGTTTCTGCTAATTCTCTTTATTATACATACGATTTCACTTAGAAATAATGACAATCATATCTTTCATTGCAATTTTCCTATTTTTTGTTTGTCTTACTGTGTTGGTCAGGTATCTGGTAATGTCTTGAGAAGCAGAAGTAACATAGGCATCCTTGTCTTATTCCTTGACCTTAAGAGGGCTAAGGTTAAACTTTATTTATTTTTTCTATTACAAATGATGTCTGCTCTAGATTTTCTTTATTTTTTAGTTTTTTAAATTGTACTTTAGGTTCTTGGGGACATGTGCAGATCATACAGGATTATTGCATAGCAAGGTGGTTTGCTGCTCTAACTCTTTCAATTTTCATGATAGGGTGTCAATTTTAGACCTTTCCTTCCTCCTCATGTGGGCATTTATTGCTTTAAATGTGTCCCAGAGATTCTGGTATGTTGTGTCTTTGTTCTTGTTGGTTTCGAAGAACATCTTTATTTCTGCCTTCATTTCATTGTTTATCTAGTCAACATTCAGGAGCCAGTTGTTCATTTTCCATGCAGTTGTGGAGTTTTTAGTTAGTTTCTTAATCCTGAGTTCTAATTTGATTGCACTGTGGTCTGAGAGACTGTTATGATTTCCGTTCTTTTGCATTTGCTGAGGAGTGATTTACTTCCAATTATGTGGTCAATTTTAGAGTAAGTGTGATGTGGTGCTGGGAAGAATGTATATTCTATGGATTTGGGGTTGAGAGTTCTGTAAATGTCTATTAAGTTCGCTTGGTCCAGATCTGCGTTCAAGTCCTGGATTTCCTTGTTGATTTTCTTCTCTAGATTTTTAATAGGAAGCCTTTATCAAGCTAAAAATATCCCTTCTATTTCAAGTTTGCTAAGGGTTGATAACAAATTGTAAAATATTAGTTTTATGAAACACTCTTCCTATTTCACTGATTACATAATTGCTTGTTCCGTGCCATTAATGTGGTAAAACATTAGCAAATTAAAAATACTTTACCATTCTTTCTTATTATGTTTAATTCAACTCAGTTACAAGGTATTATTTTTTAATATACTGCTAGATTTGAATTCTTAGCCTTCTGAATGTTGTAAGTGAAGTTGGCCAATGATTTCTCAACGTAAACTTATTTCTTTAATTATTTTTGAAATTGAGTATCGTTCTTGTTGCCCAGGCTGAAGTACAGTGGCGCGATCTCAGCTCACTGCAACTTCTGCCTCCTGGGTTCAAGAGATTCTGCCTCATCCTCCCAAGTAGCTTGGATTACAGGTGCCCACCACCAGACTCGGCTAATTTTTGTAGTTTTAGTAGAGATAGGGATTCACCACATTGGCCAGGCTAGTCTCAACTCCTAACTTCAAGTAATTCACCCATGTCAGCCTCCCAAAGTGCTGGGATTAGAGGCATGAGCCACTGTGCCTGGCAAATTTATCTAATTTTTATTATCAAGATCAAACATAATAGCTTGTTTTTTCTTTTTCGTTCCAAAGGAAGATTTTTAAACAAGCATTTTCTGTTTCATGAGAGTTAAACGAAACTCTTTTGTCAAACTGTCTTTTTTCCTGTGCCAAGAAGGACTAAGTTTCGATAATCATTACAATTTATTGTTTTCTGATTTACTTAAGATTTTTTTATTGTATCCATTTCTTAGCCATATATCCTTTTCACATAATACTGATAAAAACTTATATCTTTACTGGATTTTAAAACATAGTCTAATTATTTCATTTACCTGTTTCATATTGTGTTTATCATGGTACATGTAGATGTTTTGTCTTCATCTGTTATTCAAAAGTAAGATCTATCCTATTAGGTTTTTCCAATAATGAACTTCTGGTTCTTTGGCTTTTATTAATTGTTTTCACTTTATTACTGCATTTGTATTTCTTTCCTCTAATTTGTTTTCCTTTTTTGTTTCTTCAGATTTACTACGTTGCAGTCTTTCTAGTTACTTGAGTCAAACCTTGGGCTTATAGGATTCCAGACTTGGTGTTTTTCTCTTGGGTAACAAAAGCTATATATTGCCTTGAAAGTATTCCATTAGCTGTATCTCTCACCTACTGTGCTTTTATTATCACTCAGCTCTAAAACTTTGCTATTCTTGTTATTATTTCCTATTTAACCTGAGGGTTGATAGCATGTCTTTTCATTTCCGGACATATGGGATGGTTTTGCTATCTTTTTGTTAATAGTGTCTGATTTTATAGCACTGTTGTTAGATAACCTCTATGCTGTTGGTTTTTTAGAATTTCAGGCTTCCTGACTCATTGAAAGTTGAAACTTTTGTCTAATCACATGCTTTCTAAAATAAGGTATTTTCTGCTTTTGTTGAATAAGTTCCATACAGGTGAGAGATTAAATTCTCCAAATTTCTGTCTCTTTTTGTCTCATTGCTTCATGGTTTCTGAGAGGACTGTGTTAAATTTTAACTACGTTTGCTAAATCAATGTCTAATCCCATAAATCATTGTTTTCTATATGTCAAAGCTGAATTATTACATGTGGATATGTTCTCGTTCATTTCACTCCCTTGGTCTTACTGTTCCTTTTTCTTCTTTGTTTGTATTTGACAAGTATAGAATTTTCTATCACCTTACATTAGCCTGTGTTCTCTTAATTTGTTTTTATAAATAAAATACTATAGCATCTTGTTTTCTATCCATTAACCAATCTGCTTGGTAAGTTTAACCCCTAAACATTTACACTGATTATTCTTTGATGTTATTTCAGACATTTTATTTCATCTTTTTGTTTGTTTCACTTTTTCTCCCATCTACCTTCCGCAGGTTAGGTGTAGTTTTTCTTTCCCAATGAGTACAAAAATTATACATTCTATTTTTATTTCGGTAGTGGTTATTCTTATTTTTATCTTCTCCATACTACTGCTCAGCATCTGAAAACAGATCAGTATCTTTGCCCTTATTATATTCTTACCTCCTTTAATCATTTTCAGATGTTATAGCATGTCTTCCTCATGTCCTAATTTCCATGTTGAAACTGTTATAATTTCAAATAATGATTCATATACTTTTTAACCCATCATCCCTCTCCCCCAACTTACTGTAGTGATTATATTTTCATTCATCTTGTTTACAAAGATATAAAGGCATTCCCTTCTCACCCAGCAGCTGTGGGGTCCAGCACCACTGCCTCTTTTGAATCATACTCTCCCTTTGGCGTCTTTAGTTCTCCATTTTCCTCAAAGCTCAGCTACCCATTTGAGTGAATGAAGAGTCTCAGCTCTGCCACTCCCTTCCTGATCTCCCAGGATTCACTGAACCTTCTAACCCTCAGATATCTCATCTGAAAATAATAGATAATAAAGGATGGAAAGCATGTCTCCTTGTCTGCCACATGATGTAGGTGCCCTTAAATACTAATATTTTTCTCTCTTTCCCTACCCCAATCCAAGTCTATCTCTTTTTCAATTGTGGGAAAATTCTCCCCATTTATGCTGCTAGTAGATGTATTTCTTCAAGTTTTAATTTCAATGAAGAAATATATTCTAGGAACTCTAAATGGGACTAAAAGCATGAAAAGTTTAAAAGTCAATATAGTTTGATGGGAAAATTTGTGCATCATCTCCAGGATCTGAAACTGTCTGCAGAACTGAGATAAATATTAAACACTTTCCTCTCACATGAAAATGGCAGAAAGCAATTTTATTTTAAGCTAAAGTAAAATTGCTGAATCTTTTCTACCAAACATAAAGACTAGAGGTACCAATATTCTGTAGAATTTTCAAGGGAAAATCATCTTCAGAGAACTGTCTCTTAACAAATATGGCGACAGTGGCTTCTGTAATCCAGAGAAGCAAGCACTGAGTTAGGAACCTCAGTCAAGGTTTAGACCCTTAGACTTGTTAGTGAGCATTAGCCAAGTGAGAAATACAAGGAACTTGGTTTACTCTAGAAACAGCAATTGCACCCTACTCTCTCCTTCCAAAAAAAGCAACAGAAGTAGATACACTAACGAAAACCAAGGTCTCACATTTCTAGCCAATTACCTTGTTCTTTTTATGTTTTGGTAATAACTTGTTTCATTTTGGACTAAAAAAGTATGATTTAAACATTTTTAAATGAGTCTCCATTTCCCACTTTCTAGCCGTAAAATCTACCTCTTGCTACCTCTCTCTTATGATTTATTTGTACCCTCTCCCTCGACCTGCTATAAACCACCTTTCCATCTCTATCTCCAATAATTCTCGCCACCTAGCAGCGTAACACTTTTAGAGCTTTGCCTTTAAAATTTAATAAACAGAAAAGAAGCAATGAAAATATATCTACTATTCTTTTGTGTGTGACTCAGTGGATTTGATCTGTCATTTTGTTTCGACAGGGCTAGATAGGCAACCTAACTTGTAATAATGTTGCAGGCCCCAAAAATGTGACATCTCCAAGCTGTGAACAGGAGCTGACAATAGCTCACTTCAGGGTAGGCAGATTCTTTTTTCTGATTTGCTTTCAAATGTTTGTTAACATTCAACTAAAGTAACTGCCAAATACTTAGAACCTTGCTCCAAAAAAAAATTCTAGAAGCTTGTAGGAGAAGAGAACTGAAAAGATCATGTATGTCTAGCCCTCTCATTTTAGAGATATCAAGTAAGTCCAGCAAGTTAAGTGGCTTATTCAAACTTATTCTGAAATTTAGGTGGTATGATGGTTAATACTGTCAACTTGACTGGATTGAAAGATACAAAGTGTTTATCCTGGGTGTATCTGTATGGATGTTGCCAAAAGAGATTAACATTTGAGTCATTGGGCTGGGGAATGCAGCTCCACCCTTAATCTGGTGGGTACAATCTAATCAGCCGCCAGTGAATATAAAGTAGGCAGAAAAAACTTGAGAGAGAGACAGGCCCAGCCTCCCAGCCTACATCTTTCTCCCATGATGGATGCTTCCTCCTGTTGAACGTTGCACTCCAAGTTCCTCAGTTCTGGGAATTGGACCGGGTCTCCTTGCTCCTCAGCTTGCAGACAGCCTATTGCGGGACGTTGTGATCATGTAAGTTAATACTTAATAAACTCTCCTTTATAATAGATATACATATATATCCTATTAGTTCTGTCCCTCTTAGAGAACCCTGACTAATACAGTGGGTATCCTGGCTCTTTACAGAGGGTATTATTTAAGGATTTCTTAAACTTGGGAATACAAGACTTCAGGGCCCTGATTTGGGAAATACTGAATAACTCTGTCACTTCAGGCGATCCCTTTGCACATAGCAGTACTCTGTTATAAGATAGTGAACAGATGATTTAGAATATAGGTCTATGTCTGTTATTTTCATATTATTTCATCAAATAGAGAATAAATATCAACATTTTAAGAAAATAAGGGCCCTTCAAAACCCACTGGCCCAAGTTTAAGAAACTCAGGACTTCAGCAAAATGCACGTAAGAAGCCAAGCTGATGAGGATATAAAATTCTAATCAACAGATTACCTGAAAACCTTTCCATCTCATTTCATGATTTCTCTCCCTTTTCTATAGCAAATGATTTTTTTTTTTTGGAAGAAAAGGAGTACGTATTTCTGTTCCCTGGCTACTCAAAATGTGGTCCTCTAACTAACAACAGCAGTATCATCTGAGAGTTCTAAGAAAAGTAGATTCCCAGGCTGCAGCCTAGACGTAATGCATCGACCTGTATTTTAACAACATCCCCAGCTAGGCTATTTGCACATTAAGGTTTGAGAAGCACATCTCAGAGCACTATTTTTAAAACTAGGTCTATTAAATCATCTTGAGAACTTTCTCAAAAAAGCAAATTCTTACACTTCATCATACTGTGACTCCAACCGAGTCTCTGCAGCAGCGTGGCTAACACAGCACTGAGATTCCGCAAACATGGCTTCGGATTGGATCTTCTTTCCAAATTCATTATATGAACTTAGACAAGTTCCTTAGCTTCTTTAAATTTGTGAAATGAGGATGACAACAGTGCCTTCTTCTCAAGGACACACATAAAGCACTTAAATATTTGATAACTGCTAGTCACAATACCGGTGTTAGTATTTTGCCTTGGCAAAAAGTAATGCCTACTTTTATTCAATAAACAATTGTTAATTGTCAACTAACACATAAGCTAATATTGTTAAGTTGCTTGGTGTAATGCTTATCACAAAAATGGTATGCAATAGTTACATAAATACAAATAAAATCATGTATTTGGCACTCACTGCTGTTAAGTGACTACTCTCTCTCTCCTTATTAGAGGTAGAGCAGTGTCAAAAGCCAGCATCTGATTAAATAATAGAAATAACAGCTAAGTACTTACTCAAGACTTTCATCTTTCTAAGCAATTTATATGATACTTGATTTAATCCTGACAACCCTATGAGGAAGGTCCTTCATACATCGACATTTACGCATCTTTTTGACTATCGCTCACGCATTAATTCCTAGATTTGGGAGTCACTGTGTTCAAAGCATATTGAACCATCAAGGCTGCTGGCACGAACTACTAAATATCTCTCAGGAAATGTAGCTAATCGTTTACATCCAACAGCACTATAGTAAGAAGTCCCATTTGCCCAAAACTTTGTTAATACCAGGCATTCTCTAATTCTCCAAATCGCTAATAAAAATTTGTCATTACTTAGGAATACAATATAAAGGGAAATGACTTCTTCTAAATGTCCTAGGTAAAACAATCTACCATGAAAATTAATGTCTCCTAGGCAACCAGGAAATCAGACACAATGAAAAAGAAATACTGTTCTCTTGGTAAAAGAACAAAAGTGTGTTTCCTTTTAACTAGAAAAATAAAGTTGCTATTCCATTATGGCTGGGAATATTAAGGTTCACTGTAAAAAGTAATCTGCTATTTTTATACACTGGCATTACTCAGTAAATGGCATGAATCTAGACCAACCCTAGAAGGCAGGAATGTCTTTGGGGAGACATCAGAAAAAGCCTTAACTCCAGACACTTCTACCAACTGGAGAGTAGGTTTCTCTTTCAATTCACTTAAACACTAGGGGCTCAATTGTTAACGGAGAATGTTAATGAGCTTATTAAAAGCTGGTGGCTAATGGATCCCAAGGCTAACCTTAAGAGGAAGGATGACCTGTCATCTAACTGAGGAACAACACAATCTGAGCTGGCCACGCTCTCAAACATATTTTATTGATGACTTGGAAAATAAGGCACATAAATGAATGGCTGGAGACATACATTGAAGTTTATATCATTTCTAAAACATTCTAACCTACAGGCATATGTCAAAATTCCACAGGAGACAGTACAAGAGGATCCTACAGGAAGATAACAAGGTGAACGAAGAGAAAGAGAAGACAACTTGAAGTGTCCCAGAATTTAAGCAAGCAAGCCTACCTGTAACACTGTTATACAAAGAGACGTTTTTAGAGAAGTATATTAAGTCATCAACTTATGTCACTAAAAAAATTTTCAATTGTTAACCAGTCAAAGAAAATCCAAAACCTCAGCTATTTATAAACAGAAAACACATAGGCATTTCAAAATGCCAACTGCCTTTTCAAGATCTCACTTCATCAGTTACTTCTTCTCTGTTCTGTCACCTTTTTTTTTTTTTTGGTACATCTACTTGTTTTACATATTTAACCTCATTCTCACCAGTTCCTTCCCTTTCTTTTAAAAAGACGTTCAGAGATTACATACACTTAAACAACCTTCCCTCATTAAACTCTGATCACCTATTCATCCAATAAATATGTATTACATACTTGCCATATTCCAAATACTATTCTAGTGGTAAATATGACAGACCAGGCCTCTGCTCTCTTGGAATATTCTAGGCACACGGTGAGGATTGCAAGCAGTAGAGACTACAAACCAGTCAACAAGGAAAAATATTCTGATTGTGACTTGAAGAAAACGATCAAGATGTAAGAACAGGTTAGGGACTTGGAGGAGGCAGAAGTGGCTGCGTCAAAAGGAAGGGAACCTCAAGTTTGATCCGAGACTTGAATGATAAGGAGTCCACTATATGTGACTACATGGGGATAAAGTGTTCCAGGTGGAGGAAACAGCAATTACCAAGGCAAGAATGATCTCGACATCTTAGAGGAATGGAATAAAGAGCGTGGGGTGGAGTCTAACAGCAGGCAGCAAAGTAGAGGTGAGGACATGGGTTTGATAGCTGAGCAGGGACCAGATCATACAAGGTCTTACATGGTGTTTCACTTAATGAGTGAGGAGGGACTCGTGATGAGAAAGATTTAAGTTCCAGGGTGTTCCGGGTCTAAATTTCAAAAAACGATTTTACTATTGCACATTAAAAAATCATCTCAGGATGCCAGGTGCAGTGGCTCATGCCTGTGACCCCATTTGGGAGACCGAAGTGGGAGGATCCCTTAAGCACAGGACTTCAAGACCAGCCTAGGAAATATAGCAGACAGTGTCTCCAAAAAAAGAAAAGAATACAGGAAAAAGGAAGGGGAAGGGAAGAGAAAATAACGAAAAAAATTAGCTGGGTGTGGTGGCATGTGCCCATAGTCCCAGCTACTCCAGAGGCTGTGGAATGAAGATTGCCTCAGAAGCTTAAAAAAAAAATGCACATGCCCTATTACCAGATTATTTTTTTGTTAAAACTTTTAAAAAGTGACATACAATTCACATACCATAAAATTCACCCTTCTAAAGTGTACAATTTGATGGTTTTCAGCATGTGCAAAGTTGCACAATTATCATAACTATCTAACTCAGAATATTTTTACTCCCAAAAGAAAACCATACCCTTTATCAGTCATTTCACATTTTCCTCTCACCGACAGCCCCTGGCAACTATTATTCTACTGTCTCCATGGATTTGCCTATTCTGGACATTCTCTATAAATGGAGTCATACAGTATGTAGCCTTTTATGTATAGCTGATTTCACTTAGCGTGTGTTCAGGTTTCCTCCACGTTGTACCATGTATCAATCCTTCATTCCTTTTAAAGGCTGAATAATATCCCATTGCATGTATATACCATGTGCTTTTCTCTGTTCATCACTTCACGGACATTTGTTACTACATTTCTGGACATTTGTGAATAGTGCTGTGAATATTCAGGTGCAAGTTTTGTGTGGATTTATGTTTTCATTTATCGAGTGTATACCTAGGAGTAAAACTGCCGGATCATGTGGAAACTCCATATTTAATTTTTTGAGGAACTGCCAAGCTGTTTTCCTTAGTGGCTGTACCATTTTACATTGCCACCATCAATGAATGAGGGTTCCAGTCCTCCACATCCTCACCAACAGCCTGCTCCCAGATATTTTAATTTACCTGATCTGGTTGAGACCTGGGCATCAGGCTTTTATGGTTTTTATTTTAAAAGTTCCTACGATGATTCTATTCATAATGTACAGTGAAGGTGAAGAAGCCCTTATTCCAGCCTGTCCATTTGCCAACTTGGTAAGTATTTATACCTACTCCTCCTTCCTGGTAAGTATTCATACCTACTCCCTCTTCTGCTCCCAAGCTCTTTAGACCTGTCACTTGATGCCACCAGCCCTCTCGATGTCATCGGCTTTCTAGCAGACTCATCCAGTGAGAGAAGCAAAGACAAATAAGGAACACATAGTCTTACACTTCTAACAGTCTCATTTATTTCTGAGGGGGGGCAGTGTCTGCATGAAATCCTCATGGTTATCCCCATGTCTGCTGGGTTTTCTCCCAGCACTCTGGTTTCCTCCCTCATCCCAAAGGTGCATGTTAGGTTAAGTGGGGTGTCTACGTGGTCCCCCAGTCTTGAGTGAGTAGGGGTGTGTGGAGTGTGCCCTGAGAGGGGATGGTCCTGTCCAGGGTCGATTCCTGCCCTGGGCCCTGAGCTGCCAAGACAGGCTCTGGCCACCGGAGACCCTGAACTGCAATGAGTGGGTAAATAATTGTTTTTATTAATCTTTCCTAAATTTATGTAGAGATCATTTTTATTTCTTTTTTTAATATTACAAACATTTTGGTTTTTATTTAGAAGTTTGGTGATGTTTTTGTGAGCAGAAATATGCCATGGGAATTTTTAAAAAATCAATTAGTCTATGGTCGAATTTATTTCATTATACACTGTTTTGCTTCAAGTTGTAATTTCTAAGAATCTACCTATGACTTAAGTGAGGACTTTATTTATTTCCACGTACTGTGAATCACCAACCCCCTTCTCCCACTGACTGATCCAATGGAGACCTTTTATGCAAGAAGAGTTCACCAGTAAAATATAATATATATATATATATACATATATATACACACATGCTCCTAAAGTTCTTTTCATCTAGTGAAGAAAGATACAGGGTATGAATGGATAGTTCTATGTTTTATGCTTCAACCTGACCTTGAGTGTTAAACACAGTATCATATTTGCAAAAACGTATAAGATTTAAAACTACCTTTGTCACTTTATAAAACGTTTTCTTCTAAACTAAACACAGGTGATGAAGGTCTAAAACACCAGAATCAAGGCCTAGAGCTTTGTGTTTGTAGAAAATATCAGGGAAAGGCCAGGTGCGGTGGTTCATGCCTGTAATCCCAGCACTTTTGGGAGGCCTAGGCAGGCAGATCACTTGAGGTCAGGAGTTGAGACAAGCCTGGCCAACATGGTGAAACCCTATCTCTACTAAAAACACAGAAAATTAGCTGGGTGTGATGGTGGCCACCTATAATCCCAGCTACTGGGGAGGCTGAGGCAGGAGAATTGCTTGAACCCCGGCTGGGTGGCAGAGGTTGCAGTGAGCCAAGATCATGCCACCACATTCCAGCTTGGGTGACACAGCAAGACTGTCTCACAAAAAAAAAAAAAAAGAAAGAAAGAAAGAAAAAAAATCAGAGAAAGACAGAAGAAACCTGAATAAAAAGGCAAGAGATTTCTACACTGAAACACAAAGTGTGGCATGACTTCTCAGTCAGATGGAGGCCGAGATTCATTTCTTTTTTTCATTCTGAGATTCTTCTTAATGGTTTAAAAAAAAAAAAAACCCAAACCAAGTTTTCATGTGGACTATAATAGCGGAGAGGAACTTACAGTTTTAATATTAAAACAATACTTAAGGACAAGAATTAGAAGTTGAGAATCACCTTACTGTTACATATCTTTCTGGAGTAATCAAAATTTCCACTATATTATAGTCTCTATGCAGTCAAAAAAGATCCACAAATATTCATCTCCATGGACTGTATGAAGACACAACATCAACTCAGAAATGATGTGAAAAGCTTGTATGGTAAATCTAAATCAACTGTGATTGTTCAGGAGTAGGAGTTTTCAAAGGGGTTCCTGTAGCATCCCCCACCAGAGCAAGGCCAGAGGTTAAGAAATATTGGGTCTTTTACTTCAACACTTCTGACATGTTATTTTAAAAAGAAATACCAAAGCAAAGACTACATAAATTATATTTTGAACATTTACATTGAACAAATTAAAGTTCCCAACACAAGTAAATACAAGACAACAATTACTGTTCTGCTCATGAGAGAAACGATTCCACCATTTTTTGATTCCTGAATTGTTTGCAATATTGGTGGCAAAGCTATGATGCTCATGAGTTTTTCCTAAAATAGGGCATAAGGCTAATTACAGTGTCAATTATAGCTATGTGTCATTTGTCCTCTATAGACTTACTTCTATTTTAAGTGTTCTACCATATTCTTCCAATATCTAATGATGTTATTCACAAGTTAACTACATGAGTGATATATTTTTTTACGTAACAGTGTAGTATAGGTGATATAACCTTGTAAGAGAACAAGTATATAATTCACATCTTTCTTCAATCCTTTACATTAGCATATGGAAAACCACTTGAAGATAACCAGATATAAATTCAAGGCCTTTAATCCAAAGCCATCCTAACTACTGATTCCCGATGTTCTCCTAGGCCCTCAGAAAATGTCCATTAAGGGAAATCATAAAAAGGCAAACTGTAGCCTCTATGTTATGTCCCCACTAAAGCCAGTAAGGCCAGACTTTATTGTTGCTGAGAGGTTCTTGCTCATGGGGTCCCCAGATAGAGCTTCCCAACTTCAGCAGAGTTGCCTATTACAGAACATCAAAAAAAAAAAAAAGATGAATTTACAGTAATCAAGTCTTGACTCTTCTTCCACCATCATGAGTTTTACAGCACAGCATTATCCAGGGCTCCATTCAGGGTAATTTTACTTTTTCATTGCTTGACAAATGCCTTCGCATTTCCCTGCACCCTAGACAAATTGGTATTTCTCAGCAGCTCTTAGAACGGCAATGGCAGTTTTCTCTTCATCGTTTTTTCATTTCTTCATCCTCTCACCATGACAGGAACTCATCAGGGGATCTCCAATCCTACCCACCTCATTACCTCTTCATTCTATTTGTCACCATTTGGAATTTCAGAACTCTTAATTATTAGCTTACTCTTACCAACAGTAATGAGGGTCTGGCTGCCTACTGGGGAGCAGCATCAAACACTAACGAGATAGAGGCTGAGACCCACACCTGAATCCCATCACGTGGTTCCATTGTTCCAGCCAGGTGGGACATTTCTGTCTACAGACAAGCATCTGCAGGAGAGCTGGAGTTTGCAGGGTGGCTACTATGCATTCACTTTGGTCTTATGATTCACACTGACTCAAACAGCTTTCCTATGTGGTCATACTCATTTACATACTGGCTACTACCTCCCTTATAGTAACACTTACTGTTTATTCTGCCTTGGCCTCCTTTTCACTTGCATAAGGGCTAACTGGAGCTAAGAGTTCTCAAAGAAAACACTAATTGGTCATTTTCTTATAGCTGCTTTTGATCCCCTCCTGACCTCGAATGAAAAATGAGTCTCTCACAGCCATCTGGATGATCTGTCTGTATACAGATCTTCCTTGACACTCCCACAGTAGTCAGCATATTGCCTCAACACAAAAGAGGTTAGACAAATGTTAATTGACATCTCTAACATTTTCTGAGCATCAAAGACAGACCCAGATTCAGAGGAGACAGAAAGATGAAGGATTAAGGAGGAGGAGCTGGTCCTTCTGAAACTACAAGCATGTCTTTATACAGTTAATGAGGAAAGATGCAACTGACCCAAAATCCTTATCTTCCTTGACTTCCTATATTTTCACAGCAACAAGAGCCTTGCACCAATGAGGACAAATGAGCATTAGTGTAATACTCCTGTGTGCCCAGCCTACATTAGGCACTTGACCTGCATTTGCTCATTTAAACCCCAATAGCCTGTACAGTAGATAAGGAGGAAAACAAAACCCAGAGAAGTCAAGCAACTTGATCAAGGTCACCCATTAGCTAAAAGCCCAAAGCTCTTCTGGTCACCCAACGACTGCTCAGGAAAGCATCAGGCAAAATGAGGGCCTAGGGTGAGTTTTGGAATAGCAACACCCTGAAGGTGATAGAAGCTGGTGGCAGAGATGAGGAGCAGTGGTATCACCTAGGTGTCTAACTCTGCCTTTGTCCCCTGTAGCTGCTGCCTTCTATCCAAAGTGACCACTGTGTTGACCACTGTATAGGAAGTACAGGGCAAAGGATGCTCTTTTTTCCCCCACAGCTTTATACAGCTAAGAGAAACCATTTCTGAAAATAGGACTTGGAGGTCAACGTTTACATATGATGCCAGCAAGGACATCTCCTGATGATACCCATGATGGAGAGACCATTAAAAAACTTGTGCAGTAACATTTAAAATTGGCATTTGTTAACCATTCTAATAAGAGCTAATATTCCTGCAGCCCTTGCTATATACCAGACATTATGCTATTATTGCTTTATGTAAATATCTCACTTAATCCTCTCCAAAGGCTTGTGAGGTATTTTTATCATCCTAAGTTTACAAAAGAAAGCACTGAGAGTTTAAGCCCCTTGCCCAAGTTCACACAGAAGTAAGTGATGAAGCTGAGATCTGTACATGAGTATGTCACACTGATCTCCTCCCTTGCCCAAGTTCACACAGAAGTAAGTGATGAAGTCGAGATTTGTACCCGAGTATGTCACACTGGTCTCCTCCCCACCTCCAGCAGTGCTAAGAAAGATCTTCTGCCCACACTGCATTATGTGCTGTACTTTTTTCATGTAAATGATCACTCCAAATGTCTACATCCTGGTGGGTGAGCGGAGGAGGTGACAGGAAGAACAAAAAGATTAGATATGATGTCAAGAAAGGAATTAATTTTCAACTGCACAATTGCTGCTGCCCACAGAGTCAGTCTGTTTGGTTTTCCATAGGTATAAAGAGATTACTCAGAGTCCACAAGGTGGCCATGCCAGGTCTCTCAGGGTCAGGTGGACAGGCCAAAGGTGTACCGAAGCTCTCCTTGGCTCTCTACATGGCTCTGCCTCATCTGCTTGCTTGGTTCACCCATGCCATCAGAGAAACCAAGTTGGGATCACTGGTACTTCAAGCATATGCCAGTCAGTAAGGGTAATCTATGGCAACTCTCATTGCCATGTGGGCTGAGAAGCACAACATAATTATTAAAAGACTGTTAAGCAATCACTAATTAAGTGTATAGGTATTATTGAAAAATGCATTTTGAGTCCAAGAAAAACAATGATGTGTGTTCTCCCAGTGCAGAATCTATGAGCTCTGTAATCTTAAAGGCTTTTGCTTTTTAAAATACTATCTCAAATGCCAGCTATTAGTAACCCATGCATTTGCACCCTGGTTTCATGACAAAAATGAGGAAGGACCATTGCTTTCCAAAAAAAAAGGTAACAAATAGAATTAAAAAAAAAAATGTTTCTCTTGAAAAGTTTTTATCCCAGTTTCAAGTGATCTTGTTTAGGAAACCCCCTATCTCCAAGAGTCCTGCCGGAACAGAGCTGTGCTGGCATCGTCTGACTCCTACCTTTGTAGTCTTTGCCTTGGTGTGCTGCAAAGCCTATTAGAAACAGCTCATAGATGCACTGCTCGGAAGACAGAGGTGTGCGCTAGAGCCCACCCCAGTTTCGTTCTTTAACAGGGAAGCACTCTCCAGTCATCTCCCTGACCCACATCCCTGACTGGTACACACACAGGGCCACGTGAAACTGTTCCATGGCTCAGACCAGGGTTTCAAGCATAGATTACCCATGCTTGAAGTAGGGTTGCTCCCAACTTAAATATTTCTCTGATGTCACGGGTGAACCAAGCCAAGCAGATGAGGCAGAGTCACATAGGGAGCGCAGGAGAGTTTGAGATGCCCTTGGTCTGTCCACTTCAACCCTTAGTCTAATGACTCAGCATGGTCTTTGGAGTTACAGGATGGCATTATTTACTTCTCCTCTTGCACAGTCCAGAAAGAACATTTTCCACATGAAATGCAGATTCCCAGATCTCTGACCTCCAGTCAAAAGTGTAAAAGTTGCTTGGTAAACTCACTGCCTGGGGTCTTCTGTATCACCAAGGGTCCACCCCTAGCACTCAAGTTGTGGTTTCTTCCTTCTGCACTTACGGCAGATGTCGCTAGTTAACTATGACACGTTCTCCTATAGGGTATGAACAGAATCTTCCGGATAGCCATCACCAATCAATCAGAGTTGCTTCATGACATGCAAAACCTATGACTCATTTCACTTTTAGACTTTAGACTAATAACCCAGGGAAACTTTTCATGGCAGCCCTGAGATGCTTCCATCCATTTCAAGCTAAAGATGTGATAATAGGTGTACCTTTCAGAATCTGGAATCTTTCAATTAGGAACATTAACAATAAACTTCTAGTACTGAAATAACATGTTCTATGGTAATCCTCTAACTAATGACCTTGTTAATAAATATCTAAAGACCACATTTTTCTTTGGGCTTCCAACTTTCATGGGAACATTTTGATTGTGACATAATTTTAAAATTAGTGGGTTTATATATAGTTTTGTGTTAGTAAATGTCAAGCTTCTTACTAATTAGCAAATTCTGTAAATCCACAGCAGTATTAATTTTCAACTGTATGGGGAATTAATAAAAGAAAAAAAAATAAGGAGACAATTAAAATTTCCCTAGAGGCCCTCATTTCTATAAAATTCAGCACAAAGCAAGAAAACATTAACCCATTTTGAGGGTACATTTAGAAAGAATTACAAAAGATGTGTCAATGTCACAGAGAACAAGTGAAGCATGCATTCACTGTTGGCGCACTCTCAGTTACAGCTAAATTCTCTAATGACATTTTCTCAAGTTACTGCTGCTGTGATGTCCCCTCTTGCCTTGATGTACTTTTCCAGCACTTTCTCATTTAATAAGGTTTTTATTATTTCTTTATTGATGTTTCCACTCAAATTGCTGGTGTGCTTTCTCTTTAGAGGACAATGCATAGTATAATGTTCTGATCCTCAAAAACTGCCCCACAAGAGGTCTTTTGCTAACTAAGTGCTTGCTAATATCCATTTCACATTTCCCACTAACCGACTGAGAAGATGGAAAACATATGTATCTCTGGGCTCCCGTTTAACTTCGCAGCTCTAGAAGATGAGAAAAACCATATCCCTCTTATGGGCACTTATGCCATGTCTTATGAAGCCATCCCACATACTGTTAAACAAATCTGACTGTTTTTCAAATTCCCTTTTAACTGCTTAAGCTTACTGCTAAGATGTTGGAATCTTCCTGTGTTGGTGGCCATGGAAACCACCTGTCTGTATCATGGCATGAGGTCTTTTCTTTGCTTTTCCTGGCATGCCAGGCTGCTGGGGACAGGCCACAGTCCTATGTTTAGACAAGTCAAGTACAGATGTTTAAGAATGACAGCTCCCAACGGCTTCAGATCATAGCGAATACCAAAATTGAACTGTAACATGGTATGCTCTGATGGAGAAACTGTGCACAGTTGGTAAGTATACCAACAAGACAACACACAGATAATTGTAGGTTCCATTTGGGGGCAGTTTTCTTCCTTTATCATGGCTATCAACGATACAATCTGCTGCAGAAGAATGTGATGTTAACCAATTAGCGTAACACATAGAAGTGCCTGTCTTGTCATTCTGTATTATTTACAGGCCTAGGACACAACACAGGGCATCTCATAGGCAGATTAATTATGCATCTGCTTCTCTATCTTACATATTAGATAACGATCTCCTTGAGGACTGGGAATACTGTCAGAGATTGGGATTGCCTACCAACCCCCTTCCAAGCAGACCTAAGCAGCCAGGTGGTAGGCAAGAACAGCTTCAGGAATGGCTAGGCAGTTCCCAGTAGTGTCTGGAAATTCTGTAAGTAAATCTTACTTACTTACATAAGTAAAATTGGTTCAGGCCAGAAACCAAGATGGGTCTTTCTGCTCCCTCACCCCAGGCCTGCAGTGGCATTCTGTCCTGCCCTCCTCTTTCAGTTTGAGGTTGAAAATGGTAATGGGAAGAACCAGGCAGGCCTTACCTGGCCTGTTTACCACATGGAGACTGATGGGCAGACTGTTCACAACCACAGACAGGTCTGAGAGAAAGAGGACAGAAGAGAAAACTCATCATCTAAAAGCAGAAGACCAGCTCTATTCTGTGTCCCTTCCTACTCCCTTCCCCCACACCTCCCTCTCTCCCTCCCTGCTACCTCTCTCTCTCTCTATCACATCAGAAGAAATGGCAACTACTTTGCCTGGTGACAGAATAGGGCTTGTCCTTTGCTTTTAGATGACGGGTCCAAGAGAAAGAAGATAGCATAGAGCTGGTCCTCTACTTTTAAAGAGAGGTGGAGGGGAAGGGAGGCTGGGGGAAGGGGGTAGGAAAGGATACAGAGTCAGGGACAAAAGAGAAGAGCCACTTCCTAAGAATAAGGTAAGATTTTCATTTGCCATCCCCATATACACAGCAGCCAGCACAGTGCCAGGTCAATAACCGATACCCAATAAACATCAGCTAAATGAATAAATGGATTCATTCACTGCACTTTTCCCTGTCTCCATCTCTAGTATTTAAGATTTGTTTAATGTATCGTTTAAGAGCCTACTGTTGTACACCAAACCAAACCAAACCAGCAGAATGTCCTAAAGCACTGACATGTGTAGAAATTACACATCAAATTACCAATCAGATAGATGCTAAGGTAGGACTGAAATATGGGCCAAACCCATTTTGAAAACAACGAACAAAGTCCATATTCAAAGTCAAAGTGGTAGGCAAGAACAGCTACTCTTCCAAAGCACCTGCACCCAAAGATGCAAATTTCAGGTCATTCCTTCTCTCATTAACCCAGTTACAGCCAAGTGAGAGACGTGGAGACCTCACAAGTTGCTGTTGATTGAATAAGAGCTAATCAAAGAACATTTGAGCCACTTTTTTCCAGCCTCAGATGATGGGGGGAAAAAAAAACACCTCAAAATAAACCAATCTGCAATAGTCTTCTGGGCAGAGGACAGGTCAATAGCCCAATTCTTCTCATAGAGATGAACAAAAAGTTCAGGCCATTATCAGGATGACTTGAAAAGGCAACTCAGTGACTGAGCTTTGCAGTTCTGACACCATTCAAATAAAAATGTGAGCCAGAGATAGAAGGACTGACGGCTCATTCTCAGGAATTTCTGTGCCTATGCGTAGATGTGTCAGTAGACAACAGTTTCTTACCAAATGGTACAGGCTTTGGCAGCCTCTTTTTTAAAAGGCCTGTTAGTAACTACTCAGGCACCATTCTTAGTATCAAAGCACTATTTTTTATAGTGCAGACTATGGGAATCTAGAAAAAGAAAAGAAAAGGAAAAGATAAGGTAAGAAAAGAAAGAGAGAAAGAGAGAGAAAGAAAAGAAAAGACAAAGAAAGGGAAAAAGAGAGAAAGAAAGAAAAGAAAAGATTAAAAAAGGGAAAAAGAGACAGAGAGAAGGAAAGGGGGAAGGAAGAAAATGGGAAAGTATGAAGATAATCCTGACTATCCCTAGGTAAAGTTATGAGTGTCAGTTAACTTGATCCACTAGTTATTACCTAAAATATGCTTTCCCTATTTTTTTTTTTTTTTTTTGAGATGGAGTCTTGCACTGTTGCCTGGGCTGGAGGGCAATGGTGCGATCTAGGTTCACTGCAACCTCCACCTACCAGGTTCACGCAATTCACCAGCCACAGCTTCCTGAGTTGCTGGGATTACAGGCGCACACTACCACACCCTAATTTTTTGTATTTTTAGTTGTGATGGGGTTTCACTATGTTAGCTAGACTGTTCTCGAACTCCTGCTCTCACGATCCACCCTCCTCAGCCTCCCAAAGTGCTGGGATTACAGGAGTGAGCCACGGCACCCATCCACTCTCTTTATTTTTAATTTGAGTTCTCATTCATTTATTCAATATCTACTGTGTGCCAGGCCCTGTGTTAGATGCCAGCGATACAATGGTTAATGAGAAAAACATGTGGTACCATGGAACCCATGATTTATCTGTCTTATAATTAATCTATATCATTTTATTTAACAGCTACATACATTGAACACTGCCCTTTTATGGTTATGGAAAGACAGCAGTGAACAAAACAGTCTCTATTCTCTGATCCAGGGGAAAAAGACTAAACAAGTTAACAAGATTTTCAGATAATTAGGAGAGCTAGAAAAACATACATAGGGATAATGCAGCTTAGAGTCAGTGACAGCACGGCAGTTGGATTGTTGTTTGAGATAAAATGGCCCGGTGGCTTCTCCGAGAAGGGAAGTCTCACTTGAGACTGGCGAGTTAAGCCAGCAGTCTGGGAAGGGTGTTTGTCAGAGTGGCCTGCTTTTCCCCACTCCTAGGTTTTAAGAGGAGTCAGACACTGACTATTATTAGGAAAGTAAGTTACTTGGCCTATTTGGAGGGTTTAATACCAGCCAGCACCTTAATATGCTATGTGTGGTCTGGGGAATACCAGCATCAGTATCAAGGAGGAGCTTGTTAGGAATGCAAATTCTCAGCTCCACTCCAGATCTAATTGATTAAAATCTGCACTTAACCTGATCTCTAAGTAATTCATATGTATATTAAGACTTTGAAAAGTCCTAGAGCTAGCAAGGAGGTTGCAGTGAACCGAGATCGCACCATTGGACTCCAGCCGAGGCAACAGTGCAAGACTCCATCTCATAATGGAGATGGCTAAGACCTGAAGTCATGTCCACCAAGCCTGGCCTCTATCAGCCATTCCATTGTTTATTTCAGAATTCATTTGAGAAATTTGAGATCCCAGGCATAGAGGAGGGCTGCTATTTAGTGGAGGCCTTCAAGACCTTCTTAATAAAGGGAAGAACAAGTACAGAGTTCTGATGTGGGCCAAGCTGAATTATGAGTGAAAGAAACAGAAATAAAGGCAAAGCCATTTAAATTTTATTCCTATAGAAATGGCTAGCCTTTGGAAATTTTTAGGCAGGGAGAAGTGATATGATCTACTTGAAATTTTGGAGAAGTGGCTCTGTGGGCTGCAGAGAGTGAACGGTAGCCAAGCAAGCATGGAGAAGCCACATAGTTAAGAGGCTACAAAGGCGAGCCAGAGGATAAGTGGTGGGGACTTGAGCTGGTGAGGCAGCAGTGCACATATTCTGGATATGGTTTGGGAGAAAAACTAATATTTACTGATGAAGAGAAACGTGGGGCAGCAGTTAGGAAAGAGGATGGTCAAAGAACCAATCAGTACAGTCATACCTCATTTTACTGCATTTTGCTTTATTGTGCCTCTAAAATATTGATTCTAAAATATTTTTAGACCAACTAATAAACCTACAATGCCCTTTTAAGTGAAAGGAAGTGTCACACACCTCGCACTTTAAATCAAAAAGTAGAAATGGTAAGGCTTAGTGAGGAAAGCATGCCAGAGGCCAAGATGGGCCAAAAGTTAGGCCTCTTGGGCCAAACAGCCAAGCTGTGAATGCAAAAGACAAGTTCTTGAAAGAAATTACAAGTGCTACTCCAGTCAACACACAAACGAGAAGGAAGTAAAACAGACTTATTGCTGATAGGGAGAGTTTGAGTGGTCTGGACAGAAGATCAAGCAAGCCACAACATTCCCTTAAGCCAAAGCCTAATCCAGAGCAA
The DNA here is from genome assembly GCA_963573385.1 of Cacajao melanocephalus. Taxonomy (NCBI): domain Eukaryota; kingdom Metazoa; phylum Chordata; class Mammalia; order Primates; family Pitheciidae; genus Cacajao; species Cacajao melanocephalus. The sequence continues at coordinate 117,573 of CAUYLG010048555.1, forward strand.
GGTCCTAACTCTCTTTAATTCTATGAAGGCTTAGAGAGGTGAAGAAGTTACGGAAAAAAGTCTGAAGCTAGCAGAAATTGGTACATGAGGTTCAGGGAAAGAAGCCATCTCCATAATATAAAATTGCAAGGTAAAGCAGCAAATGCTAGTACAGAAGCTGCAGCAAGTTTTCCAGAAGATCTGGCAAAGATAACTGATGAAGGTGACTCTACTAAACAATAGATTGTCAACAGAGAGAAAACAGCCTTCTACTGGAAGAAGATGCTGTCTAGGACTTTCCTAGCTAGAGAGGAAAAGTCAGTGCTTCAAAGCTTCAATGAACAGGTTAAATCTCTTGTTAGGGACTATGGCAGCTGGTGACTCTAAGTTGAAGTCAATGGTCATTGAACATTCTGAAAATCTTGGACTCCTTGAGAATGATACTACATCAACTCTGCCTAAGCTCTGTAAATGGAACAACAAAGCCGGGATGACAGCACAACTGTTTGTTGCATGATTTACTGAATTTTTTCAGCCCCCTCTTGAGACCTACTGCTCAGGAATAAAGATTATTTTCAAAATATTACTGTTTATTGACGACGATGTACCTGGTCACCCAAGAGCTCTGATAGAGATGTACAAGGGGATGAATGTTGTTTTCACACCTGCTAATACAACATCTATTCTGCAGCCCACAGATCAAGGAGCAATTTTGACTTTCAAGTCTTATTACTTAAATACATTTTTAAAGCTGTAACTATCTTGGACAGTGATTCCTCTGATGGATTTGACCAAAGTAAATTGAAAATCTGCAAAGGATTCACCATTCTAGATGCCATTAAGAACATTCATGATGCATGGGAGGTCAACATGAACATAGTTTGGAAGAAGTTGATTCCAGCCCTCATGGATGACTTTGAGGGGTTCAAGACGTCAGCAGTGAAAAAAAGAAGAAAACTAGATTTAGAAGTAAAGCCTGAAGATGTGACTGAATTGCTGTAATTTCATTATCAAACTTGAACAGATGAGAAATAGCTTCTTATGGGTGAGCAAAGAAAGTGATTTCTTGAGATGAACTCAACTCCTAGTGAAGATGATGTGAACACTGCCGAAATGGCAACAAAGGATTTGGAGTATTACACTAACTTGGTTGATAAAAAAAAACAGCACACTGTTAAAGAGGATTAATTGTAATTTTAAAATAAGTTCTACCATGGGTAAAATGCTATTAAATAACACTACATTCTACAGAGAAACCTTTTATTAAAGGAAGAGTCAATTAATATGGCAAACTTCATTTTTATCATAAGAAATTGCCATAACCACCCAACCTTCAGCAACTACCACTATGATCAGTCAGCAGCCATCAATATATTGAGGCAAGACCTTCCAATGATGACCCCATTGAAGGCTCAGATAATCATTCACTATTTTAGCAATAAAATATTTTTAATCAAGGTATGTGCATTTTTTAGACATAATGCTATTATATACTTAATAGAGTACAGTATAGGATAAATATAGCTTGTATATATATGCATTGGTAAACTAAAAAAACTCACACGCCTGATTTACTGTGATATTCGCTTTGTCACAGTGGTATGGATCTGAACCCATAGTATCTCTGAGGTATTCCCATACCACTATGAGGCATGCAGGTGGACATACTACCCATGCTGCCCCCAGGCACTATAGCTGACCTCCAACTGGGCTGATCCCAGATACAAAATGCAAGAATTCATAAACAGTACCACTCTTTCAGTTGATGAAAAACGCTGTAACACCTAGTTGCTACTTCTGTTCTTCACGGTTGCATTCTAACTGGTGCCTGTTATTCCTTTAAAAATATGAGAGCAATGGATTTCAGTGATTTACAAAAAAGGGAAATTAGTTACACAACAAAATGAATACTAAGACAAATATTTCAAGCAAATAGATAAAAGACTACTCTTTAAAAAAAATCTGAATATTCAAGATAACGTGCTCTCTTAACAGTTTGTGTTTGGCAATAAGAGACAGATTGAAAATTGCTAGACGTCCCAACACTTTGAGAAACAGTTGCCACCTAACTATAAAGCAAAATGAACTAAACTTGCCACTGGAACTCAACCTTTAAGTTTTTAAAAAGGCCATTTTTAATGAGTTCCCTTTCAGTTCTTAGTCAAGCTCATCTTTTTGAACTCGATCTTTATTTTTAACAGGAGCACATACTTAAAGAGATAGAAGCAATGAGAGGTCCGCAGCGATCATCTTTACTTATAAGAGACAAAGCATTTCTCTTGGAAAAGTCAACATACTGTTCTGGGGACTTAAACTTTGAATATTCTTTCTAGGAAACACATTTATGACAATTCATTATGTTAGATATTCTTTTTTTTTTCTTTTCAAAAGTATTTTCCCTTTTGTGAGTTCCTAGGGCTGGTGAAAACAGGTCTTCTAACTCTGGGCTTGCCTATTTATTGCCTCTCTGTGGCTGAAACCCAAACATTTTTCCTATTACAGTTTAAGTGTTTTTATGTATGTTTTATACCCAAATTCAGTAAAGGTTTAACATACACTAAGGTAACATTTCAGGCAGTATCTTTAAAATAGAAATCTATTTTCACGTTCCAAGATGTAGAACAGTTGGTTTTGAATTTATAACTTTGATACCAGTATTTTCCTCTTTAAATATACTTCTGAGGATTCCTCCTGGTCACCAAAGGAGGCTGGCTTGGTTTATTTCAGTTCTGTGATAAAGTGATTGAGAAGTGAGATTTTATTCCCAAAGAGGCTAATTCCTTTATCTTATTCTAAAGCCAATTGTTTTGCAAATTAGATCCACTGTTTACATAGTATGACATGTGAATAGATGTAAGGAAATCCATCACTACTATTCCAAGCATATGCCTACTGAGTAATGAGTTTGCAGGATCACCTTCACATTTGAAGACACCAGGATGATATAAGTAGATGAGAATGTGATAAGCTCTAGTGTCAGACTGCCTGGGTTCTTATTCCATCCGGCTAGCTAGGAGACTTTGGGCAACTCGTTTCTCTGCATCTCAGTTTCCCCATTTACCCTCAATGGTAGTACTTCCCAAATTAGTCACCTCACATATAGACACGTATATATTTTTATATGTATATATATATTTAAATATGTGTGTATACAAATATATGTATGTGTGTGTATGTGTGTCTGTGTATATATATGTATGTATACATATATATATATTTTTTTTTTTTTGAGACAAAGTTTTGCTCATGTTTCTCAGGCTGGAGTGCAATGGCACAATCTTGGCTCACTGCAACCTCCGCCTTCTGGGTTCAAGCGATTCTCCTGCCTCATATAGAGCTGCTTTATTGAGATGTAACTCACATATCATACAATTTGCCCATTTAAATGATACAATTCAGTGGTTTTTAATCTATTTGCCCAGTGGTACAATCATTACTACAACCAATTTGAGAATGTTTTCATCACTGCCTGGGGATCTTTTAAACATTCCAAAGCCCAGACTATGCCACAAATCAATTATATCACAGTCTCTGGGGGTGGGACACAGACATCAGTCGTTTGCAAAGCTCCCCAGGTAATTCCAATGCACAGATATGTTTGGGAAGCCATGCTGCATTGGAATCGCTGTCAGAGTTTCAGGGAAAATAAACACAGAAATAAAGAGATGTTCAGCAGAGAGACGGTCCTATGGTATCATAAGCACTGAAGAGGTGATGGGAACAATCATACCAAGGACGTATTTCATGGGAAAGACTATTTAAAGAGTTACACTGGAACTTTTATAATCTAGACTAAAACAGCAATTTTTTTTACTCGTCAGTAATATGTCTCCAGGTATAGTATCTCTGAGAGTATGTATAAGTTGGGAACAAGAGTGTTGAGGTAGGAAAGGGGTCAGGAGATGGGAATCTATAACTTATCTATCACATTTCAAGACATTCAAGGCCAAGTTTCTTGGCCTTCTAAAAAGCTACTAAGTAGCCTTCAGGATGCCATTAAAGTGCCACCTCTTTGTGAAACCTTTTTCCACTGAAGTCACAGTTTGATGCCTCTTAGAGTTCTGCATTTGGCATAATACAGCAACTATTACCCAGAGTCCCTTACTTTAGAAGCTGGTCACCTTCGCCAGGTTAAGAGCTCTTTGAGAGCAGAAACAATACTTAGTTCATTAAAAAAAAATCTCAAGAGCATAGCACATGTTTTGGCACAGTGTTGACAAATCTTTGTCGGATTGAACCAAAGTGAATTCACATCCACTATGGTCAATACAAAAATGTAAAAAATAGTGCGCTTGTGCCAAAGTTTCCAGAACGCTTAGTGGCCACTGTAGGTCTCAGAAGACTGGCAAGCAAGACCTGTCATTTCGCTCCATAAGGAACACTGTAAGAGCAATTTTTGGGATATTTAATAACTCCACTGAATAAATGGCACAACCACAAGCTGGTATTAAGAACACTGAATGGAAGCCAGCACGGTGACTCACACCTGTAATCCCAGGACTTTGGGAGGCCAAGGCAGGTAGATCACTTGAGGTCAGGAGTTCGAGATGAGCCTGGCCAACATGTTGAAATCCCATTCCCCCGTCTCTACTAAAAATGCAAAAATTAGCCATATGTGGTGGTGCGTGCCTGTATTCCCAGCTACTCAGGAGGCTGAGGCAGGAGAATCACTTGAACCTAGGAGGAGGAGGTTGCAGTGAGCCGAGATCACACCGCTGCACTCCAGCCTGGATGACAGAGTGAGACTGTCAAAAAAAAAAAAAAAAAAAAAAGAAAGAAAGAAAGCAACACTGAATGATATACTGAGATCAAGAAAAAAAGTTACCATCCAGGGGAAAGAGATTAATTAACATCAATTAATTTTCTCTTACAGGAGTAGATTGTGCAGAAGTCTTTGGGCTTCTGAGGAGAATCTGAGAAAACTTTACAGTAAACAGAAATTTGCTTACGTTCTGGGAGCAAAAAGTGGGTCCCCAGACAGGTCGCCTGGGGTATATTCAAGATGAAGAACAAAAGACAGGCATTTCTGTAAGTGCAGAGTCATGAGGGTGGGAATAAAAGGCAGGCTTTAGAGGGAATAGAGAAACTTATGGATTCAAAGAAATACAATTATAATTACAATAGAGCTGCATGGTTACACAATAAGCAATACTATCAAGTACCCTCTCTGGAAAGTGTTCTTTGAAAAACAAAATGCAGAACAGATCAGAAAGCAAGGTAGCAAAAGCTAATGGGTAAAGTCCATCAGAGGAAAAATTACCTTACCTTAGCATCTTCCTTCAAGTACAAGATAATTATGTTTTATTTATAGCACAGGAATAGAATATGAGACTTGCCATCTAGTACACTCAGGAAAATCACTTCTTTGGTCATTGCTTTTTATTTATAAAATGAGGGCTTGGTTCAAGGCAGTGTTTCCCAAGGTTTTTTTTTTTTTTTTTTTGTAAGATTTAACAGACATTACTTGAAGAAACTTACAGTCAATAGATTCTAAATTATGGTCACTTAAAACCAGCACCACGAGATTACCCATCAATACCTAACTGAACAAGTTAACCATTAGTATTTGGGCAGAAAGTAGACGCAGTCTCTCTCCAATGTCAAGGCAGTTCAGACTGCTTTGAAACTGATACTCTTCTCTGTGCTTGTATACACACACACACACACACAAAATTCCTTCTAAATATTTGAACGTGTTACTATATATTCATATATATAATTCCTTCTTTTTAATTACTTCCAGCTGAGCATCTGTAGGTTAGATTCACTCTGTATTTTATAATATTTATTCTATTTATAGACTATGCCCATCACATCCTAGCCCCTAAGCATGTTTACAAATAAAATAGGAAAGAGAGAGAGACTATTGATAACATCATGGCTGGAAATCCACAGCCATTGTTTTCAAAACGATCACACAAATGCACATGGGGACGCGCGTGCGCGCGCACACCAAACACACACACACGCAAACACACACACACACACACACACACACACACACAATCTAAGGATCATCCTGGTATCCAATGTGAATTCCATCAGTATTCTCAGTTCAAACCACACCGTGGTTTCTCTTTCTACTCCTTACACAATTCCTGCCGTCTTGAGTCTTAAAATATAAAACAAACAAACAAACAAAAAACACATATGGCCCATTGATAGAAAGGATAGACGCCTTTAGATGGTAGACTGCATCAGATTCATCACATCATTTCTTTTGACAACCTAGGGCAGAGCTTAATGCTAGCTGGGGAAATGGAAAAAGGAAAGAGGTAGTGGGAGCAGATCCGGGACCAGCTGGTGAGCAAGTTGTAGAGTTCTTTCATCGCCAACAACCTGCCTCCACTGAGGCAACACACTGCTAAATGCTCAACCTACGGCATTTCGTTTCATCCTCTTCACGACCCTACAAGGTAGTCCCTATTATTTCCGTATTTCACTTGATAACACTGAGGCTCAAGTTACAAAATATCCCAAGTTACAAAGCTACTAAGTGGCAGGCGTAGGACCTGCACCCAGGTCTTTCCAAGGCCACAGCTCAGACTCTTCCCCAGAACTGCCTAATTTTTTCCTAGAAAGCCTGGGCTCAGCAAGGTTAAGTCATTCACAAAGCTCAGAGGTGGCAAGGCCTGGTTGGAATGGAATCATGAGGACAGCATGGGGCACTGTCTGGAACTGTGTGATATTGCATGTTCTTTGATCAAACATCCCCTCTGAGGGTGTCCAAGGGAAATTTGTGACCATTTCCCTCTGACACTTCCCTTTTTCTGCTTAAGCACCCATCTCCTTTTGAATTTGAATGCTTTCCTCACAAATGTCCCCCCACCCATACTCTTTCTCCTTCTCTTGGACCCCCAAACCTAAAATTATAGTGGGTACGGAAAGGAGAGTCTCAAGTGCTGGGAAAATCTTTCTGGAGGGCTTTCATCCCTTCCTAGCAGCCTGCAAGCTGGACTTCTGTTCCCTCAGGAGCAAACCGCACTTGTCCTTCCTGAACTGCAGGATCCTGAACTCTCCTTCCTGAACTGAGAACGAACCTGTGGCATCCAAAGCAACTCTAAGCAGCAGCAGAAGACGGAAAAGACAGGCAGCTCCCTGCTGCTCTCCAGAAATGGGAGAGAAGGGCAGCTGCCTCCATTTAAGGCTGAGTAAGGGTGAGGAGTCAAATGACTATCATCACTTGGATTCCAAACTAAAGAGTCTGCCATTGGTGATCATTCATTCAGCATTCATTTATGTCTTGTGTACTCCTTTTTTTCTTTTGAGATGGAGTCTGGCTCTGTTGCCCAGGCAGAAGTGCAGTGACGTGATCTCAGCTCACTATAACCTCTGCCTCCCAGGTTCAAGTGATTTTTCCTGCCTCAGCCTCTGGAGTAGCTGGGATTACAGGCACGCACCACCACGCCTGGCTAATTTTTATATTTTTAGTAGAGACACCATGTTGGCCAGGCTGGTCTTGAACTCCTGATCTCAAGTGTTCCACATGCCTCGGCCTCCCAAAGTGCTGGCATTACAGATGTGAGCCACTCCATCTGGCTTATGTACTTTTGACTGTTGTGTTCTACTTTCTAATTTAAACAATGATCCCAGCAGCTAGGGGAGCTGGAAAGAGCGAGGAGTTTGGAAGCTTCTCAAGACACTTTGAGCCCTCTCCTTTTATCCTGACTTCTACTTTCTCACTTTCTGCTTTGTCTTGCAGAACAAGAAAAGCAACTCCAGTGAAGAACAAGCAACTCCAGTGAAGAACAAGAAAGCAACTCCAGTGAAGCCACATAAGCCTGCAATTTAGCTGGCAAATTGTTCCCAGCATCCTTGTATCTCCTTCTCCATCTCCTGTTTTACCTTAGCTCTTCCTATTTTGAACATAGTTCAGAGTAATGCCAACTGTTGCTATATCGCTTTAAACCAGTGTGGTACCTGGTGGGGCACACTTGAGGGAGGCACTAAGAGCTTAGATGAGCCTTCAGCCACAGCTGAAAGGAATATATCGTGGAGCACTCATGAGTTCTATAGCCTCCTCCTAATCCCTCAAGAATCCCAGGCTGGGAATGGCTACAATTTCAGGATTGTGATGTTGTGTAAACGCATCTTTATACTGACTACATCATGGTCCAATGTAATACTTTGAAACAAAGGGCTTGAGTGTTTCCCTGCACCCGTTTGTTCTTTAGTTAAAAACAAAGCTCCGTCCGTTGACTCATATTTATATAGCGCTCCCTACTCGTCTCCTTTCAGTCCTTCCACTTGCCACGGTAAGAAAATTCAGTGCAAACAATCCCAGCCTTCCCAGACCTCCCTTCTCCTTCCTGACAGAATCAGTTGTTGCCCCCACCCCGTGTTTTCATGGCCCTTTGCACACTGTGTTCCCCTTATTTATGTGCTTGCCTCCCCAGTTGACTCTGAGCTTCTTGAGGTTGGGAACATCATTTCTGTCTGTCATATTTTTATAGGCCCAAGAATAGACATGAAAGGCAAAAGCGGAGTAAAGAATAAAAAGGAAGAATAAACATTTTTAAAATCCTAGTTTCCAAAGAGTTTTCCTTCTAGCAGGTAAGACAAGACATACAGTGAGACCTGAGACAAGGCAGTAAGTAATACTTATAAATATTATTAGTAAGTAATAGTTATTAATAGTAAGTAATATTACTACTAAGTAATAATCACTTACTACTAAGTAATAAGTAATATTACTACTAAGTAATAAGTAATAATTAGTAGTAATACTAGTACGTAATAGTTAGAAACGTGAATAGGTCTCAGATAGACACAGGTGCAAAAATAGGAATGAGAAAGGTATGTTGGAAGGGATGTCTAGTTCCAGAGTGTGCTGAGATTGGGAAATCAGAAATGTAAGCTGAGCTCTAAGTACCGAAGACTTTCAACCAAACAAATGATTCCATTTTTTTCTTTTGTCTAAACATTAGAGAGGGGTACAAAAAGAATATTTATCTGGTTGTGATGTCCAGGAGGACTGTAGTGGACTGCAACTCATTGCAGGGAGCCCCAAAGGAAACTGTAGAAACAGGCTTACACAACAGCAGAGGAAACCCTTCATAGTTATTTTAATCAAACAAGATTTTCATTTAAAAGAGTGAAAGAATTAAGACCACAGCATAAAACGTAAGGACTAAAATTTACAGAGAGCAACTGGCATCGGAGACAGAATTCATAGGTCAGAAGAGAACTTGCCAATGTAAGTGCCAATTCTTGAAGAGATTCAAGAACATACTGCCCCTATAAGTTAAGCACAGGTTGTTGGTCCATGAGAAAACAGAATGTATGCCTGACGGTTCACATGAAGTGTTGTGAATGAAAGTACAGGCAGTGTCAGAGGAACAAATGAGGGATTCTGGGGCACCAAGGACTAGCAACGGGAGGGAGCCATGACCGCCACAACTGCTGAAAGGACAAGGGGAAAAGAGTGTTACTTAAAGCCACTGATGGCCACAGCCATGGAGGCCAACATGTCCACATGTAGTTGCAGAAGAATATGGTTACTACCCTCTGGCAAATAAAGGTAGGAGTGAGTATATTCACCTCCTTCTCTTCTCACCCTGTAAATTTATGCTAGTGCCTCCCATTGAGAAAACCAGGGAAGTCCAGGGGATGCAAGACAGAGACAGGCAGAGGTCGAACCTCAGGTAAAACCAAGATTACCCAATGCAAGGCACTATGAAAAAGGAAAAGTCAGTTTAAGAGGCAAGAGGGTCATTGGAAATTAGGAATATGATTGGTAAAATTGAAATTAAAAATATACATATAAGAAATGGAAGGCAAGGTACCAAAAACTTCCTGGGGCAACAAGACAAGGAGGTAGAAAATATGAGAGAAATGTCAGGAAGCACAGAGGAGGGGTCCCAGAGAGAGCTCTGAGATGAATCAACACCCAGGGTAAGGTGTCTGCAAATGCTTCAGGGAAAAACACAAGCAAAATGGAAGAAATGCAACCTGATAATTCTTTAAGATTCAATAACATGTAATAATAAAACCGCTTCTTTGCCCCGAGTCCTTGGAGCATAAAAAAATCTGGGACAATCTGTTCCCTTACCATGTCAGAAAGGCAGCTTTTTGTTTTGAAAGGTCTGTGGTGAAACACAATTCCATGACGTTCATCAATTTATTTCAATTGGGAGTGAAGCATAAATGAAAGGTTCCTATTTCAGAAAAGGCCATGAAAATGTGAAGATGTTATTATTTCCAAGCTAAGAGGAGATGTGAGATTCTCTGCCTGGCACATTTCAGAAAGATACAATCAGCCAGGGCAAGGGAATAGATTTAAAATAGAAAAGTAATGGGAAAAGGACTTTCCACGTAACAGACAGGGTGGTAGATGAAAACCCATCCTCCTAAAGCCCACTTTATTAATATACATTTTACAAGGCACTTTGGGAAATTAGAAAATCCACGTGGTTCTCATTTCCCATAGCTTTTGGGTCTAATTACATATTTGTATCCATTTGCATATATGCATACACACACACATCTCATCTAGTGATACAGATAATTGCACATTCAACTTATAGATCACCACCTTAAAATAGAGATCTAATTATGGGAAAAAATTTACATGCTGTTTTTCAAATAAATAAAAAGGAGGACACTAATTAAAAATATAACACCGCTCACTGATTGATTAACAGGTACTTTTCGGTATTATCCTATCACAAAGCATGAGGTTTGGTACTGTGTGGTTCTGGCCCAGCCAAATGAATACTGAGCTGGTTCAGGGAACAAGCTCTCACATACCAAATTTTGAAGGTGCATTTTAGCAGCAATTTGAGGAACCAAGTACATAGGCTTTCCAGATGTCTAGAAGCTAACCAGATTCCTCTCTCCTTAATTTATCCCCTTACAATTAGGTGTCCTGTGCTCTCTTGTGGGTCAAAAACAACAGGGACAATTTAATCCCTTATGATTGCCCACTGAATATCTAAATTATTAGGAATCAGATGGAAAGTGCAGTAGTATTTTAATAAAAGTACACTAAATAAGGCAGCTGGTAATAGATCTCTTAACAAAAATGTAGTCAATGGTTCATTTAATTTGATGGCAGAGTCCACTTTCACATAATCTAAAAATTGGATTTTTTTTGTAAGAAAATGTTTGCAGAGTTCACCTCAGGCTATTCTTAAAAAAAAAATTATTTGCACACTGAGAAGACATCAATGCTAAGAGGCTTTCTCGATTATTGAAATTTGGTTGGAAGACTTTTTCATTTCTTATTAAGTGAATATATACAACTGTCCAGCTGCCCCAAGACATTTATGTAAACGAGATGCTCTGTCTTAAGGAAGTTAGCGTTAGAGTGACATCTGAATCATTAGATGCCTCACTAAAAGTTACAAAAACAAATTTCCATCTTCTGTTTTCTATTTTCTAGTATTAGCTAACAATAGTTAATTTGCTTACATAATTCCAGGTGATTCAAATTTCATAGCAAGCTCTACAGAAGACCAAGGGATCACTTTAAGTTCTTGAAGTACTAAGACTAAGTGTGGTTCACTCATTTTGTGTAGCTCTGGCCTAGCATCATGTACCAAACAAATAGCATGATGAAAAAGCATCAACCTGTCTCCCAAAATCTGTTTCTAAACCACAGCACAAGGAACAGACATTTAAATACACAGAAAGGGACAGAGAACTACAATCTTTTAAAAGTGCACACTTGATAAATATTTACATCATCTGTCTTTTGTTATTCAACCTATAGTTTAACATGGGAAACAAGATCTTTTTGTTATAAAGTACCTGCATATTTTCATTTGCTAGAAATCAACCAATTTAGCTTATACGTGGCACACAGTTTTATCATGAAAAGGATATTTTAAGAATAATTTAAAAGAAAACAAATCCAAAAGTTCACTTAAAACGGCAAATTCTAAAAAGAAAATGGGTATTGCTGATCCTCATGTTAATATTCTAAAATAAATAAAACATTTTAAAGGAGTGTTCACCACCACAGCTGAAGAAAGCCACAAGAAATTTATGTATATGTGCCTATATTTATACAGGTACATTTCCCAGTTTTACTCTTTTACTTTTAGGGACAGCTAATTCCTAAGGAAACATTATCTAGATGCTTTTCTTATACAGCATGTTTTGGACATTAATTACAGGCTAAGGAAGTAAACACTGAGAAAGGTGGTTTTACGATCTGATTTTCAGTGTTATCTCAAGGAAATGCTATTATAGCTCCTTGGTTCTGGTTTCCATGCACCTGCAAATTATCCTTTCACCCATCACTCGTAAGTTGCAGAGGGGCAAGCATACCTGTACAGTCCTGCATGACTTAACAATGAGAAAAAAGTTCTGAGAAATGCATCACTAGGCAATTCTGTCTTATCACAAACATCATAACAGTGCACTTCCACAAACCTAGATGGGTATAGCCCAATAAACACCTAAGCTATATGCTACATGCTATAACCTATTTCTTTTAGGCAACAATTCTAGACCACATGTTAATGTACTGAATACTGCAGATAACTAACACAAGTGTATTTGTGTATCTAAATATAGAAAAGGTACAGTAAAAATATGGGATAATCTTATGAGACCAGTTGCATGTGTACTCTGTCATTGACCAAAATGTCATCATGTGGTACATGACTCTATATGAACACTTCTTGATCATAAAAATAATGTGTATGTTGACTGAGTTAATGCTCTGGAAGGTTAATGTGTATGTTGACAAACTAGAATGCTTAAAATAAGTATGGTTAAAATAACACTATACGCATATATACATATACACACGTGTCTATACATATACACATATATCTATATATACACATACATATAAATATATTTATAAATTAGAGTCTTACATTAGCTAAACTATTACTACAGCTTGAGATAAATTTGAGGTGTGAAAATTGGAAATCCCGTTTGAATTGGAGAAGGAAAATGTTGGCATAGTCTCCTGAGTGGAGAAAGAGGCTTCTCTGTGTCAGCAGATACTTCAGAGGAACGTTAATGTCTCGAGATCTCTAGCAAATTAACAGCCCAGGTAACAAAATGCAGGGAACTCCGGCCAGTTGCTTACTTACTCAGTTGGATCTGGCCACTTCTCCATGTATTCCCACCACACTAAATGGAGCATGAGTCATTTGAGTAATGAGTCAGAAAATGTGTAGCAGCCTCCATGCAACAGCAGACCTGACGCTTAAGATACATTTCAGCGGTACTAGGATGGTGTTTTTTCATGTCTCCACATCTCCTGGTGGTGATGAATAAAATTTCTTCTCCCTTCCCAAGAGACAAAAACTATATCATATGCTATCAAGGCTTGTTCCAACCCTAAAATTTAAAATTTCAAGCAAAACCTATAGTAAGAGGCAAAGATGGTATATAAATGTCTACAATTTGTGTCCTATTCAAAATTAGTTTTTGTGAAATTTTGTCTAATAGATTCAGTGGTCACGTTAATGACAACTTCACTCTTGAGCAGTACATGCCCTGTTAAAGAGTAAATGCTTAAGTGAAAAAAAAGATTTTAAAGAATTTTGGATGTCAGTGAAATTCATGAATCTCTTTTTCAACCATCCCTGATTTTTAAAAATCACAATCCCTAAATTATGACGATAGGGATTACTACTAGGCTTTGAATTTTAATCCCAGTAACATCTTTAGCTGATTCAAACCTATTACTTTTCAACTTCCATTTTAATATTCAATCCCATTTTATCTCTATGGTTAATATCAATTTCCTTTTTGTACCTTCCAGTTGTAGCACAAAGCCAGCTCTACAATAGTTGTGTGCTGCTGAATGGAATATGAGGGCAACGTATAATAACGTACAGCATCACCAAACTGAGGATTGAGTATTGTCTTGGCAATGCACTACCTTTCTCACTCAGGCAAGTCGCTACTTCATTACAAAAGTTTCTCTCTCCTGACAATTCCTATCAACTAGTGGGGCTGTCTGGAGTAGTTAGGCAGGACACTGGTGGGATGGAGTGCCATGATTGATGAGTGAAGCCTGCCAAGGGTGTATGACAGGGAAGTGGTAGCAATTTTGTCCTGTATTTGTCAATGGTGGACCAGAACAGGGCTGCTCAAATGTGCACAAATTACCAGGAAGCTTTTAAAATGCAGATTCTGATTGAGTAAGTCTGGGGTGGCGGCTGAGATTGCATAGTTCTAATAGCATCCCAGGTGATGCTGATGCTGTGGGTTTAGAGACGACCCAAGAAGCAAGGCCAAGTTCCTTGCAGCTCTGAATGAATATGGAATCTCAACCTCTCATTCTCTTTCTTGCTCACTCACACACACAATAGTCCTACTTATGTCCATGAAAAGGTGCTTACCATATGCCAAGAAGAGTGATAAGCACATTAAATACGTAATTCTCACCCTCCCCAACAAAAGGTAGCTGCAAGTTTTCAGGTAAGAAAACGGAGATTTAAAGAGGGTAAGTAATTTGCCTAACATCACAGCACTGACAGGTAGTCTAGATGAGAGCTGAATCTAGAGAAGTTAATTCTAATACCTTGCTCTTGACCTCTATCATATGCTGTCTTGATACGGTAACAACGTTAGACTGCTTGCTTACTGCCAGCCACTGGGCTGTTTTGTACATATTATCTCTTCCACTTTTGTTAACAACTCTAGGAGGTAGGTGATATTAGTTTTGTTTTACAGATAACAAAATTAACTATCCTTCAACTGCCTCAATCTCAGTAAACTACAGTGATTCCTATTAAGGAAAAGATGAGATTCATATCTATAATGAACACAAGAACAGTAGGCTAATAAAAGCAATGTGTGTTTGCGTAAGGCTATTAGTAAGTATATTAAAATATTCTTTTATAAATTCATCCTACGTAAACGCATTTTTGACAGGTAAACTGAAATGTTTCTGCAAAGTTTAGTGATGATGTTATCAAAGCCCAAGTGATGATTGGTCTCAAACAGAATTCATTGGTGGTATTTACAGTAGAAGTGTCAAAGATTCATTTCTCATCACACTCTTTTACTACCTAAAAGTTCTGTATTAGCAAGCTAATGAAATAAGATTGGATCAGTGAATTTCCCTTGAGGTGAGTTTTCAATATAAGCAGGTGACAGTGGATGCAGCACTGATGCACACTTAAGAAGAGCAAACACCATTGCAATGTGAGGGCAGGATTTTGACTTTACTTTCTTTGAAAATCAAAGTGTGTTTCAAAACCTAAAGGTCTGAAGCTGTGATTCTCAACCCTGGCTGCAGGCTGGACTTTGGAATCAAATGTGTGGAGGGGACTTAAAAAATACTGATGCTAGCCGAGTGCAGTGGCTCATGTCTGTAATCCCAGCACTTTGGAAGGCCAAGGTGGGTGGATCACCTGAGGTAGGGAGTTCCAGACCAACTTGACCAATATGGTGAAACCCTGTCTCTACTAAAAAATACAAAAATTAGCTGGGCATGGTGGTGCATGCCTGTAATCTCAGCTATTCAGAAGGCTGAGGAGGGAGAATCGCATGCACCCAGGAGGCGGAGATTGCAGTGAGCTGAGATGGTGCCACTGCACTCCAGCCTGGGTGACAGAGGGAGACCCTGTCTCAAAATAATAATAATAGTACTGATACCTAGATCTCATAGAGATTATTTGGACTGGGGTGCAAGCGAGACATCAGGATATTTTTAAGCTGCTTAGTTTTTTTAATGCATAACCAAGGTTGAGAATCATTTGAATAAAGCCATGCCTGTCCCATGTGGGGGGTGACTAGTCATCAAAGGCATGAATGTCTAATCAATGAATGCCATTCTCAGAGCCGGCTGGTGGCATTCAGAGAGTAGCAAAGACTTTCTCCCATGAAGGTAAGCTTAAATTTCATAAGCAAGTCTATTTTAACAGAAAATAATTTTGTAAAACATTTGCAGATAGTCTGAATTACCAAAATGATTTTCTCCCCTTACCAGAATTGTTTCCACTGGAGGGCAGTCTCTTCTTGGGAAGAAATGAATGGGGATACAACCTTCTTAACAGAACAAAGTTGAAAATACTGACCAAGACTGTGACACTCACATGGGTTTCATTTCAAGACAATTTCCAGGAGATAGAGTATTTGGGGTAAAAAGAGTTTGTATTCTATGTGAAGATACTGCCAAATTAAAGATTTATTTTTGTCTGCTAAAACTTAAAGGATGAAAGCTTAACCCAAAAGATAAACACATACAAGTATGGAAGACCTTGGGGTGTACAAACATAGTAATAACAACAACAAATAGAAAGTAGCCTTTATTGTAGGTTTACTGTGTCAGATCCTGTACTAAGCAATTTAAATATCCTACTTGATTCTAAGAACAAATCTTTATTTTATAGGTAAGAAAAACTAAAGCTGAGAACTGTTCAAAGAAATTTTTCCAATACCGTATATCAAAAAAGTAGCTGAACTAGGACTTAAACCTCATCTGCCTGACTTCAAAACCAGCCCTTGCAATCACCAATGATACTTCTTTATGGCTTGAGTCAGAAGCAACACGATCCTCGTGCATCGGAAGATGAGGGTCTAAATGAGAACATGTCAACTCAAGACAACAGGAGGAAAAAACTTCCTTTATACAGTATTAGGTAATAAAAGAATCTGAAAGGAGGCGTTTCAGGCAAAATGAGAAATTCCTTATTCTCCTTACTGGCTTGTTTTCATATTTTAACGATTTTCACAAGCTGTTTACAGTTCCTCTCCGTTTCTTATGCAGCCCCTTTCCATTCCATTAAAAATGAATTTGGCATTCCTATTGCTACGTCTTCAGCAGCTGAGCAGAACCTTGGACTAGCTGGTCATATTTCTCAGAGACTTATTTCCTAGATCAGAGGTTGTCAAACGTTTTCCATAAAGAGACGGACAGTAAATATTTCAGGTTCTTCAGGCTCCACAGTCTTGGCTGCAACTACTCAATTCTGCCGGTGTACCACAAAAGCAGCCAGAGATGATATGATGGTATAGATGACAGATGATATGAATGAAAGGGCAAGGCTGGATTCCAATAAAACTTTATTTATGGTCACTAAAACTTGAGTTTCACATCATTTTCATGTGTCACCAATTATTCTTCCTCTTTCTATTCTTTTTCAATCATTTGAAAATGTAAAAGGTATCTTTAACTTACGAGCCACACAAAAACATGCTGTGGGCTGGATTCAGTGGGCAGTGGTAATTTGACAATCCCTGTCCTGAATCATAGGGTGTCCTGTGTTCAAGGCATTTGCCATGATGCAAAGATTTTGCCACAGTCAAAGATGTCATCTAGCAATGGCTCCATGCTCAAAGAGCAAATGTATCTCCAAGATACCATTGGCTAGCATGTCAGAATCATACTTTGCCTTCCCTAAAACCACGTTTTGATATTGTATACAAATTCTCTCAGTAGTAAAAGTATCCCAGTCAAATCACATCAGCGCTCTAGGAAATAGTCTTCTTGGGGAAATATTACAGAATTTGGAATCTGAAAATGATCCAAAAGGTCACAGAGGACTGTCATTTTCCAAAGGCATTCTCCAGAGCCTCCCAGCTTCTCACACCTGCAGGTATAGCCACAGGTATAGTTCCTTAGAGAAAACAGTTCCATAGAATGACCACGGGCTAAGAAAGCTCCTAGCAGGGGTGTGCTAGAGCCAGCTCCCACCAGCTTATAGAAGAACTCATTAATTTTTTTCAGCATTTTGTGAGCCAGCTGATATGAGTTGATAAACTGAAATTGGCCATGGAGGGAGCACCACAGAAATCCAGAAATACATATTCACAAGTGTTACAAATTAGGCTTTTCTTTTCCTCTGAGAGCTAGTTTTTAAACGTTGGCCAGTAAACCTCTATCCATTACCCCCTTCCAGCAGAAAAACTCCTTAGATCTGTTTTACACATACACACACACACACACACACACACACCTCTTATGACCTGGGGAAGCAGTAACTGTGGGTTCTGGGAAAGAAAGAAATTTCCCCAAGTAATAAACAAACGTATTTAGGATCAATCACTGTTTTAGATCATCCTTAAGTTACCACTCCCTTTGGAATCCCAAATACATTCCCCTCTTATATTAAATATGGTCAACTGGAGACTAAGCAGTTCAATCATTTTGCATAGGATCAAAAATTTATCAGAATCTATTACCTTCTATAATTGTAAGTGTTCATCTAACAGGGGAAAAGGGAAAGAAATGACAAAGTCCTGCACTGCATTGCACACACCTGTGATCCAAGAGGTGCCATTTTCACTTCTGCATCGTGCTAATTATCCATGAGCCCATTGCCTTTTTAATTTTTACTATGACTGAATGAAGATCCTTACAATGTAATATCTAGCAATGCCCTCATGTTCCTGAACTATATTGTTTGTTTTTAAGCAAGAGGCTCTCTGATTACTTCTGGTTCCTGGTCTCACTCCACTAAACTACATGAGCCTATAAACCTAATCTAAACAAATCATTTTGAATTTATCTTTTCTGCATTTGCTGCCTTCATCTTAGTTTTGCATCACTTCAAGCATCAACAGAACTATTCAATACAATCCTTTCCCTCTACTTCTGCAAGATTAGAATATAAAGGAGAACATTTACAGCTACTAGGTGAGCTGGAATATCTAAAAAAGGATTATATCCCTCCCTATTTGTCAATAAATATGAGAATAGTTTACATGAGAGTAAGCCAAAACTGAGTGGTCGACACCTAATTCTGAAAATGTCTAAGCTTTAGAAAAGGATATCCAGGACTTGAATGCTCCTGAAACTATACAACATCACATTTATGCATAATCAGAAATGCGTAGACTCAAATAAATCTACCTCTTCAATCTTCAGAAAGCAATTTTTGGAGTCAGACACAGATGCATTTTGTTGGAGTTTATTGAAACTCTTTACATTATAAAGCCACAGTAGTAGTCACCCTCAAGTTATTCATACACAATTTTAATTATTTATTCATACACTCACATGTTATATTTCATTCAGATCCAAAGCTGGTTACACATCTGCAACAAAATATTTAATGAAATTCCAAGACTTAAAAAGTCTTGCACTGAAAGCAAGAAAGACCCATTAATACTCTGAGTCAACAGAGTGAACCTACAAATTAAACCAGGCTTGGTATTCAAAGGCACACCTCAACAGAAAGTTAACACTTCACTGTAAATTCTAACTCCAGTTTCTTTTCAAGACCAACTTCCAGTAATCTATTTTTTCTTTGATCCTTTCGTAAGTAATAGGACAGAATCAATTACCTAGGGCCCTTTTATTGTCTATAAAAACATTTCCCAAAGTGGGTTCTGTGAAACACTATGACAGGCATTATTACCATTGTCTTACTATTTTTTTTACTCCAGATTTGCATAAATTTGGATGATGTGGGTTTAACTAGTTTTCACTCCTTGGGGACTTCTCAGAGCCATTAGTATATTAATGTACACTGGAATTCTCCAAGTAGAGCATTGGAGCATATAGTATTAGCTACACATTTTAAACCAAAAGAATTTTCTTCTCATGGAGAATCTCAAGGGACTAGTGTCCCATAAAGCACACTTTCAAGAATGCTGGTTCACAGGGCACAGCTGAGATTCACATATAAGCACCAAAATCAGAACCATAGAGAAAGGGGAAAATTATCTGAGATCCCTCTCATTTGAGCACACTGACTGCAGTAAGATAAGCAATAGAAACTGCGGGGTTCTTTTGCATGTATTTCCAGATCCTGTCAAAATGAATAAATAAAGGTGAGCAGGGTAGGAGCCCAGTGATCCTGTAAAATAACCTCCCGCCAGTCTATTTCATAGTTTCCATGACTTGATCATTGACTCATCAAAATAGACAGATGTGCTCTAATCCAGAAATGTTTACAAGTTAAAGATAAAAACAACAAAAACCTGAGCTTTGCCTTCAGTGAAGAATTATCAACTGGAGACTTAAGAAATTCAAAGAACTAAAAATGGAACTATCATTCAACCTAGAAATCCTCTCACTGGGTATATACCCAGAGAAATGTAAATCATTCTACCATAAAGACACATGCACATGTATGTTCTTTGCAGCACTATTCACAAAAGTAAAGACATGGAGTCAACCTAAATGCCCAGCAATGACAGACTAGATAAAGAAAATGTGGCATATACGCACCATGGAATACTATGCAGCTATAAAAAAGAACAAGATCATGTCTTTTGCAGAAACGTGGATAGAGCTGGAGGCCATTATCTTTAGCTAACTGATGCAAGAACAGAAAACCAAACACTGCATGTGCTCACCTACAACTGGGCGCTAAATGATGAGAACACATGGATACAAAGAAGGAGACAACAGACACTGGGACCTGCTTGAGGGTGGAGGGTGGGAAAAGGAAGAGGAGCAGAAAAAATAACTATTAGGTACTATGCTTAGTACTTGGGTGATGAAATACTCTGTACAATAAACCCACATGACACGACTTTACCTATATAACAAATCTGCACATGTACCCCAAAACCTAAAAATTAAAAAAAAAATTCAAACACTCTGTCTAGAATTACAAATTTATAAAAAATTATTTCCTTCCATCTAAGCTCTCTATAAGAAAAGTAATCACAGAACCAACCCAAATGTCCATTAGTGAACAACTGGATAAAGTAAGCGTGGTATATATATACATCATGAAATACTATGCAGGCATAAAAAGGAATGTGATCATGTCCTTTGCAGGGACATGGATGAAGCTCGAAGTCATCATCCTCAGCAAACTGACAAAGGAACAGAAAATCAGACGCCACATGTTGTCACTTACAAGTGGGAGTTGAACAGTCAGAACACTTGGACACAAGGAGGGGAACAACACACACTGTGGCCAGTCTGGGGGTGGGGAGCAAGGGGACGGACAGCATTAGGACAAATAGGTAATACATCTGGGGCTTAAAACCTAGATGATGGGTTGATAGGTGCAGCAAACCACCATGGCACACATAGACCTTTGTAACAACCTACTCGTTCTTCACTTCTATCCTGGAACTTAAATAAAAAAAAAAATCTAAAAGAAAAAAAAATAACCACCTGATACTCACTGAGATAAAGAAAGGAATTTTGAGAAATGTTTTTTGTCCCTACAGTTTAGGGGTAAAACCTGACAGTGGAGATGAAAGCCCTTAAAGCTGTGCAGTTCCACTGAAAAGCTCATGTAAATATTTCTACCTCCATTTCCTGCTCCTTTATTAATATAATTAACTACTATTTGTTGAGCTTCTGCTAATGCCAGGCCAGGCACTGTGCTAGGCGGTATGCATAGATTCTTTTATCTTCGAACATGGTAACATGGGTGGTCTTATTACCCTGATTTCACAGACATGGCACAAAGAAGTTCCATCTTATGTCAACAATCACGCAGCCTAAGGCTGGGGTAGAATTTGTATCAGGAGGCAAGTCTGTCCAACTCCAAAGATCACACAATCCCCTTTCTCCTTTTTTTTCCTTTCCACCACTCTTGTGTCATGCCTCTTCCCTAGCTATTACCATTTAAAAGCAGTTGTGATTAAAACCAAAGGTCGACTGTCCATAACTTAACTCAAATGTTCTTTCCTCCTTGCTCTTAGGGACAAATTACCATCTTCCATCCTCCGTATGGACCAAGAATGATTTAGGCTAAGATGAGTATGCATAAAATAATCTGGGTCTCATTACAAGCTGGACATTCAGAGGGGCCATTCTCTCAAAGCTGAACTTGATCGTATTTTTCATTTTTTTTCTCCCTATATATGCTAAAGATCAACTGACACAGAACAAGTAAAGTTACTAAAAATTTACTGCTGATTTCTTTAAAATATATGTAATGAATAAGGGAAGAGCAAACAGTCAAATGACTGAAACCTAAGGTACAGAATGTGAAAAATACCACCCTCTAAAATTCTCAAAGGAAGAGAAGAAATAAAGAGGTGAAGAAGAAAGAGATGGGAAGGAGAAAGGGAGAAAAGAAGGGAGAGAGGGAAGGATATACAGATCATCTGCATGAGAATCTTCTCAGGCTGGGGATCCCTGAGCCCACCCGAGACCAACTGAATCAGAACCTCTGGGGTGGGATCCAAGACTGCATTTGGACATACTCCTCTAGTGATAATTTTTAAATTCATTTATTTTGAGACAGGGTCTTGCTCTGTTGCCCAGGATGGAGTGCAGCAGCCTGATCATGGCTCACTGCAGCCTCAACCTCCCAGGCTCAAGCGATCTTCCTGCCTCAGCTTCCCAAAGTGTTGGGATTACAGGTGTGAGCCATCATGCCTGGCCTAGTGATTGTAATTTACACCAGACACACCTCACCCCAAGAAATGACTTGTATATGTGTTGCTTATGGAAGTCAGATGTTTCCCAAGTTTAAGAAATCAGCATTCAGCTCCAGGAAAAATCAGTCATAAATATGATGATGGCACATAGGGGGACAATGACCACATGAGTCCAAGAAAGAATGATAAAGACATTCTCCTGAGAAAGACTCCTCTTTGGGGCCTATGGGTTCTTCCTGGTAGGAGACGATCAGCAACAAGGTTATGTAACAAGACCACCTTTCTTGGTATGAATTTAGACAGATTTAAATAGAGAAACTATTTCAATGTCAAATTAACCTTTTTATATATACAGAGAAAAAAAGCATAACCTAATGTAAGCACAGGGGAATAAGCACAGGGGAATACATTCAAATCGATGCAAAGCACGTAGAATGAAAAGTGAGTCTTCCTTCCAGGCCCAACCCCTTTGTTCCTGCACTTCAGAAACACACTTTGCAGAATCAGTCACATGTATTTTTGTGAATTCCTGCCTGTTAATACAATGAGAGGAAGCCCATTATACATACAGTTCTCTCCTTCACTTTCCCCACGATAACATATCCCAGAGACCATTCTCCACAGTACATATACATTTATGTCCTTCTTTTGAACATCATCACAGTCCACGTATTTGATCAGTTCACTTTAATCGACATTTAGATTTCTTCTAATCCTTTGCTAATACAAGTTATGCTATAAGAAACACTCTTCTTCATATGGGTTTGTCCACATGGGGGGACTTATTTTTAAGGTAACTGTAGGAGCAAAATGGCAAGGGCATAAGATATGTGCATTTTTGAGATACTGCTAAATTTTCCCTCCCAGGAGGTTGTAGCAATTTAAACTTCTATTAATAGTATATGATACTATTTGTTTCCCCTACACCTTCACCAAAGCAGTATATTTTTCATTGTAATTTAATTTGCCACTTCGACTTCTTACTGGAGAAAGTGCTGACCAGCAAACATGAACGTAAGTTGGCAGCTATATTTCTCCTGGAGAACGAACACATTGGCATTCTAATTTATCATCTTCTTACACATTAGGTAAGTATGAGTCTGTGGCCTTGACCCTCTTCAACTCTGGGTGAATTTACAAACTTCAGTTGCTGGGCTTGCTAACACAGGTGAACAGTGATGCCTCCAAGAGATGATGACGCATCTACAAGACTGCTGGAAGGAGTCCTCTTTTAATTTGAGGCTTTAAAAACAAATTGCAAAACACTTTTTCTCTAATAAGTTAACCATTTAAAACTGTAACTAAACTAGAAAGTTTTTTAAATATTATGAACCAAAGTTTTCTTGCTCAAGTCTGCAAGAGGGGAGGAACTCTGTGGAATGCTTCAGATCAAACCTCCTTAGCAGACATCAAGGGTCTAATTCAAATGGCATCTACTCAGACTCAATTCTCTGCTCCATGAATTCAAAAGTTAATCAAAATTCTTATTATAAATGCTGTCACTAACTGTCACAGCATAAAACCAGAACCTCTCCTTGCCCACCACTTTTACACTGCACCCCGAGAGAATAACAGACAACATGCTGTTTCTTCCAGTAATTCTTAGGATGTTATTGATGTGTTGTTTTTTATTTTTCATGGAGTCCATGCACTTGGGAGGAAACAGGGCATAATATATATGCACTTTCAGAAAAGTGTTTTAATGTTATAAATAATATCCAAAACCATTAATGAGCTTTTTCAGAGGTGGCTGCCTTGCAGCAGGGAATTACTTAAGCACTGGAAAGCCAATCAACAAATATTTATTTTTCAATTTCTATGTCCATGCCTAAAAACTCTTATTCTGTTAGTAAAATAAGTCTATATAGAAAAATACATTAGTTCAACACATATTTACTCCACACTCACATGCTGCACCACAGCTTCAAGTGTGAATGAGGCAGACACCCTGCACTCAAGTTAGGAAGACACGGCCAAGTGACTGATGACTTAAACACGAAGGGACAGAGCACAGGATATGGTCAGATGACAGAAAAAGGGCTCCTAGTCAAGCCTTGAGGGAATCAGGGAAGGCTTCCAGGAGGAAGCAAACTAATATGATTTCCAAGAAGCATTCAGCCAGGGGGATAAAATGGACAGAATTAGGGAAATACGGTTGCTTCATCACAGAAGCTCATCTTAACCCCATGGAGGTCAGCAATAGTCTAGGTTCTACCTGAAACACAGTGCTCTCACGTCATAAAATCCCTAAATACCTTTCTGAAAAGCTAAGTCCACTGATAAGAATAAAGGAGAAGCATAGCACCCCACAAACTAAAACACATTTTCCATCACAAATACATTTTTGCCAACTCTGAAAAATCAAATGGATATTTTACAGACCCTAGAAGACTTTGCTCCCTAATTGCCTCCCAATACCCCTCACTCTCATGAAACTACAGCATGACCCTCTAGTTTGGAGGCTCACCTTCTCTTTACTCAAAATTTCCCGAACCTAATTAGAGATAGTCTTAGAGGAAGATGATGGACTTAACAGAATGAGACGTATTTTCGTTCCTTGGTGTTTACATTATTTTGACAGCAAGGAGCCCCAGAGCAGGAATTAGTTCCAAGCAAAGTCCCCAAAGAATATCGACAAGGAAAAACAGCCACTGAGCTGTATGAATCCACTTGCTACAAAATTCCAACACACACATAATAACCAGCATATGACGCTTAATCCTTATAGGAAAACAATTCAAAATCCAGGTACATTCATCAGGCCCTTCCCATGTCGTGCGGCACTAAAGTTACTAGCTCCTCCATATGTTACGCTATGAAACAAGATGAAAAAGGCAGACAGGAAAATGAAATGAGCCTTCTGAGATTCACCTTTAGTTTGTTCATTCAAATACACTGCAGAAGAGGGCACTTTCCATACAGAAATTATTCAGTTTTGACACACTCTAACAGGCTATTTGGAGGAGAATTGTCTCGCTCTACCTTACAGTACACATTTCCAAAAGTCCCACAAATCACGTGGCTTTGGGAGAAGCGAGAGTTCAGGAAGCATTTACCTACCATGCCAAAATGAATTAACAGGAATTAATTTGGGTCACTGCAGTCATTTGGGTTACATGGTCCATGTGCCCACCAAAACAGCTTCCACTGAGTTTCAGAATTTAAGGTGGGGAAAAAAGAAACAGAAAATCAGATTTCAAAACTACCCTTTGATGAGAAGCTGTTAAAGTGATTTATCTTAACAAAGTATCATCAAATTGGAAGCTGTGTATTCCTATAACATTTTGAACTCCACATTCTATCAAAATCAGGTAGAATATATAACATCATAGATACACTATGACATAATTTACCGAGATGCTAAATGAGATGCAGAATAAAAAATATTTATCTAGGCTATTTGTTAGAAACCAGGTATAACTATCTGCAAAAGACAAAAATAATAGTGGCTTAAGCACATCTGTTTTTATTTGCTCATTTAAGCCTGAGGATCAGCAGACCAGAACTTGTCTGGCCACTGGCACTTTGGTCACTAAAACCCAGGTTGCTTTCAGATTGTCTTCTACCACCTCTGTGATGGTTCTTATTCTCCTGGCCCAAGATGGCATTCCAGCCATGCCATTCACTGCCCAGGCAGCAGGATGGAGGCAGGGCAGGCTTCCAACCATTAATGACATGCTCCAGAAGTTGCACCCATCACTTCTCACTTGTCAGAATTTAATGATACAACCCCACCTAGAAACAGGGAGGATTAGAAATGTAGTCCTTCCTCTAGGCAGTTGTACAGGCTCCGAAAAGAAACAGAGCTGGGTTATTCAAGAAGGTTAAGTGTCAGAGGTAGGAGGAGAGTAGCCTGAATCTGCAGAGAGTGAGTAGAGCTTCCATGAGATCTTGTCCTCTTCCAGCCCCTCACCTGGCAGGATTCAAGGTGGGTTCCTGTGCCTGGGATATAGCACTGCCTTGATGATTATAGCAAAGGTCCCGGTGTCTGTACCTGGCATGAAAGAAGTAAACAGCAGCAACCGCAAAGCTTGACCTCAAATTGATGGTGCAGACAGGGACAATGAGCAGTTTGCCCATCGCTGAGGTATCCTGAAGACCTTTCTCCAAGTTCTAGGGAGAAAATGGGGCCTTTCATTCAGTCGGCAGCACCCACATATTCATTTTGACTAGGACATACACTCTTGAGTATGTAATCTTCTATTGGTTAAACTTAGTTGTACTCTCTCACTTTGTAGCCTTAACATCACATGCAAGACTGCTTTTGATAAGGAATAAGGAGATCTTTTTCGTCCTACGACACCAACCAGCCTGCAAAAAAGTATCACCGTAGATTGATATTGTATAACAATATTATAAAGAATAGCACTAACCCAGGTGACCTGACACTTCTCATATAATAATTTTCTCTGGCACAGTAATTTACACTTACACACGTATCACTGAAGAAAGGTATTTGGGGTTTCTACCAGAACAATAATGGACTTGAAATCAGTGTTGAAAAACATTCACAGACAGGATTTCACCCCCGGCCCTTGGGGTCTCTATTTTAGCTTTCTACACTGGCAACTTTCAACTTTTGCTCCTCAATGAAAATAATAACTAGCTTAATGATTTAGAAGAAAATACTCTTGGAGTACATTATAGTTGCATATTAACTGGAAATAACTCCTAATTCCAAATAATTGTCTGACACCATGTCTGACTGTCGGTTCCTCCATTCTATTGATCTCTCCTATGAACAAAGCAGACAGATATCCAGGTGCAGCTCTTTTAGGAACAAATTGCCCTTTCTCCAAGCTGACATCTTTAGAATTAAGAACTCAGCCAGCCAATGTGCAAAAACACTTCTCCCCTGCCACATGCTTAGGTGGGTCAGAAAGTCAATCAAATTCTACTTCACAAATAAAACTAATTCCTATAATATGAGATGGGAGGCCACATTAATATTTCTAAGACCAAATATTCTCCCTCAAGTAATATAAATTATAGGTATGACTTTTCCCAATGCTCTATCGACTGTTCATGGTATATGAAAGTAATTAGGCTTCTCTGAAAGCCAGAGCTGCGTTGAAAACTCTATTTGAGTAAATACAAAAGAAAAGCATTTTGAGCGTTATTTTTAATGTTTCCAAAAAAGTTAACATCTATAAAAATATTGTTTCCACTTTTCTGTATAGAAGTCACTGAAGGGGGATGTGTGAAAGTCTGTGGAAACACAGTATACTGGCATACTGCCAGCTGGAATCACGCAGAGCTCTGTTATAACTCAAATCTGGCCAGGCCGCAAGTCAAAGCGTGTCCTACAAAATACAGTACACATGAACAATCACTGTAACTCTGTCCATTGACTATTCAGCTACCCATGGGCTAATGTCCAGACCACATAGAAAAATAGAACACTGACCCACCACCTGCAGAAACCAGTCCAGGAAGCCACAACCTTTGTAGCCGTTGGCCCCAAATGGTTGGTAGTTAATCAATAAATGCAAACTTCCCCAAGTGTTGCCCCCTGCCTCCAACTTGGGACCACCCAGTGAAAGTCAACTCTGATCACAACTCTGATCTGGCTTCTAGGTTAGCCCATTTCCAGCTTCCTGTGCCGACAGCGTCAAGTCAGGGCACACCTGAATCCTCCACCTCTCTTCCCTCTTCTCTCCCATCCCCTTCCAACACTATAAAGCTTTTCTATTCCCCCGCTTGCCTTTGAGTCTCCACCAGCCACATGTGATGATGGCTGACACCCTTGTTCTTGAAAGCCCGGAAGAGCCTCTGCTTCTTTTCATTTGCATGGCTTTCCCCCTCATACCTGGTTCTCCCTGGGGACCTTCTAGCCTGCCTGGGCCCCCTGCTAGGAATTCCCTCAACTTTTCTCTTCTCCATCCTGCAGCATCTTTATCCTTCCCTGCTTCCTTGGGCTGTGTTTCTGTGGATGAACTGTTTCTCCTCTATTCTGGGCTGGTCCTTCCAACTGTATTCTTTTTTCATTATTTCTACTCCTTCTCCCTTGACCTTTGGTTTCAATCTATTGTGTCCCTTTGTATCCTACACATTCCACTGGGACAGCAGAGGAACAGTCCCAAGGCATCCACTGGGCCAAGCACACTGGGGCTACTGTGAGGACAGTATATAATGAAGCAACAGTCTGGCTTCACCGGCAAAAGGGAGCTTTACAGATTGATTCACCTGCATTACATTTCAAGTGAAAATTGAACAGTCCAGGTCTGGAAGCTAAGAGAACGAAGAAAAAAGCTAGGACCCAATAGCAACCAATTCAGGGGTCAGAATGTCAGGCATCAAGAAGGTGGAGTGGACAAAGGTGAGCCAATGAGGAGAAATTAGGGGAAAGTGAAACATCTGTAGGCAGAAGGCAATTGTACAGGATGAAGCCTGAGGACACCATGTTGTCACTTTTTTTTTTATACTTGGCTCTGGCAAATTGCAGTGAGCCATGTATTAAAGGGAAAGAATACGGAGGACCACCGAGCATTTTTGTGCAATATATATTGTGTGTGTGTGTGTGTGTGTGTGTGTGTGTGTGTGTTTCTTTAAGAGACTAGGTCTCACTCTGTTGCCAGTGCAGTGGTGCAGTCACAACTCACTGAAGCCTAAAACTCCTTGGCTCCAGTGATTCTCCCACTTCAGTCTTCTGAGTAGCTGTAACCACATGCACATGCCATCACACTTGGCTAATTTTTTCTTTTTGGAGATGGCGTCTTGCTGTGTTGCCCAGGCTCATCTTGAACTCCTGGCCTTAAGAGATCCTCCCACAGCAAGAGGATTATAGGTGTAAGCCACCATGCCTGGTCCCAAAATATATTTTCCTTTGCAATACAGTCTATAGTTAACATTCAAATCCCATGCAAAGTACAATAAAACACCTCTTACCAACTTCTTCTAAGGCTCAGAAAAACTCTCTTCTCTCCATTTTTGCACCCTTCTGATGTCTCCGTTATCATTATTCCTCTATTAATTCTTCTTTCTTACAAATCAAAGTACGCTTACCCATGATGAACTTTTAAATAATCAACTTCTTTTTCTTCTGTAATTAACCAAAAAGATCTTGGAAGAATCTTCTAAACACCCAATCTTTACTACCTCTTCAGTCAAATACAATGTTGATTTCTTCCCTCTGCCATTCTTAGAGAATTGCTCTCCAAGGTCATTCGAGCCCAAACCTCATGCCCTCCTTCAGCCCTCACAGGCTGCATGCTTCCCTGGTCAACCTGCAAGTTCTCCAACCTTGGCCTTGCTGGTACTGCACTAGCCTTCAGGACCACCCTTTTCGGCTCAGCTGTTTCTCATTCTTTCAGTTCTGCCCATTCCTCTTTTACCAACCCCCCTGAGTCCCTTCTGCAATGGAAATGTGACCTCATTTCCAAAATCCTTTCCAATTGCTATCTCCTTCTGGATCTCCAAAACAGACAAGATTGAATCCCCTATTTGCTGTTCTTGGTATGTGAATCACTCCTGCAGCAGCTTCCTACAGAGTCTCATAGTAAAGGAATCTGCACCCCTGTATTCTTGGACCATAAGCCCCTTGTGGGTAATGGCTAAATCTTATCTACCTCTGTATCTCCAAGTCTAACAATAGTGCTAGACACATCTCAGGTAGAGACTCTGATATGTGACTGCCTATAGAGAAAGCATGAGAATAATTTCTATCTCATAATACAATGCTTAGCATGCTGGCTCTTACCATCACCATCAAGAGATGCGAGTTAAATTAAATGAACCTAATAATGTGAAGACAGGTGTTAGTATTGTTTCCCTGTGTTGTTTCTACTGTATTTGATTTCAGATATTTTAGTGAAAAAAAAATGTGCTTTGAACTATCTAGATGATATAAAAACTCAGATTTATCAGAGATCTCTGGTATTCTGTTTTGCACAGACATACTCCTCCTTAAATTATTTTACACAGCAACCTCTCCCCCCTCCCCATTTCCTGTGTTTATGGACAATGAAGGCCTGCAGAATCAAAGTATGACTATTTTAATTGTGTCAGAAAATGGGAATAAATATTAAGATAATGCTGGAGGAGGAGAAAGTATACAGAAAATAATTAAGTTAACCTCAGGTAACGTTAATATGGGGGAGAAGAATTTTTCTTTTTCAAAACCCTGCCTCCCTAGAGCCTTAAACCTTTTCATCGATTTCCAGTAATAGTGAGAACTTTTGTTATAAAATTGTTTTACAGCAGCTAACAAGCAGTAAATGTTTAATCATTATACATACTTGGGAGAGCAGCATTATTATTTTATAGATTTAAAAAACAGGGACTCATATAGATCTAAGAGCTTTCGTCTTGCACCTGGAAAGGGGCAGAACCATATCT
This sequence comes from Cacajao melanocephalus, assembly GCA_963573385.1. NCBI lineage: Eukaryota > Metazoa > Chordata > Mammalia > Primates > Pitheciidae > Cacajao > Cacajao melanocephalus. Next base: position 148,107 of record CAUYLG010048555.1, read on the forward strand.
TGAAATCTAGTCTTTCAGACTCAAGACCCATTATGACCCACGGTCAATAAGATCCATACCATTCTCGAGAAGACTCCTGTAAGAAAATCATCAACATGCAAAGAAATTATCCAGCTCTTCATGAAAAACTCTAGTTCAGTCTCCAGGAGGACCCAAATGACAGTGAAGTCTAAGCCTTACTCTCTAATGCCAAGGAAATGTCAGGGAATTAAGACCCTCAAGTGTTGAACATGTGAGGGTAACTCAGGCTCCTCTTCGAATAAAGTCTAAATGGGAGTTTATCAAACTGTTTAAAAGCCTATCTTATCACCCTAACTAAACCTAATTCTTTTTGCTTTATCTGAACGCCATTTTAAAGTTCAAAATGACCAAGCTATGCAATTTGCATGCAAAAAAGCTAAGTAACTGAGAGACATCGAGCCAAGAGTCCCTGTCTAGGAAGTTAGAAGAAGAACAGCAAAACTAGATTGCCAGATACAAAGAAATAAGCAACATCAGAGAGAGAACAAATAAAAGAATGTTGACAGCTGTTGGTATCAGGAAGGCCACAGAAGAATTATGCATTGAGGAATTGGCATTTGAGCTAAGGAGGTTTAGATCACTTTTCGTGTTAAAAGTATAAAAAGGTCCGGAAAGAGGTACCATCCTAAGCACCCACCATCCAAGTTAGAGAGCAACGATTTAATTCCAATCTTCATACTGGAAAACATGTAGGTAACTTAATATATTAGAAACAGTAAGATCTGGGGGAACAATTTAAAGAGGAGGCATTTTCCAGATTAATGGATACAGCTGAATAAACGTGTTCTTTGCTCTAAAAATCCCCAAAATAATTATTAGCCGGAAAGGTGGTCATCAAGCAAAATGTTGACTATTTTTCAAGTTGTGTTTTCTCCCCTCTCAGAATTATTAATAAACTTACCACATTTTTGTTAAAATATATGCTCATAGGGAATATTAATTTACCTAAAATGAATAGAGTTATAATATTTTAAAATGTATTTCACCAACAGAAATTAATTTGTGTTGAGTTTCTGAGGATAGATAATTCCATTGGGGAACAAAAATCACTTAATCTTCCATGTTGTCGCAAGAGCAAAGAAAAGCAACTGCATTTTAAAAGTTTAATTGGAAGTAAAAGCAAGTTTATATAATGATATACTACACTGCTAACAAGTAATAAACATCCTTGCATGTTATCAACCCTAAGAAACAGACAGGTTTTGCTTTGCTTACAGACTGCAGAAACTTCTATAGTATGAAATGGCTTTTTCAGATACCACTTCTGAGTTTGGTGGATTTTTTTCCCAAGAACTCATGGCTGGGATAATTTGAGGCATTACAGTTTAGACAGTGACATTTCCTTGTATTTGAGACAAGTTTGTGCAATTCACACATGACTGTTTTTGCTTTTAGCAAACATACTGCTCACATTTTGATGAAAAACTGCTGATGCAGTCTGATGAAAGTGTTCCAGCAATGCCAAATCAATGACAGATGTGCTGTCTGCCAAGGGATTTCCCTAGGAATGATCTAATTTTCTTCTATCTGTTTAGAGAAAGTTCATTTAAAATCTGTTAAAATGTATTCATGTGCAATGTTCCATTGCATCTTGCTGTGGGCATACTAGCAAAAGGAAAGTTACATGAAGATTGGTACTGGGGTGCCTACCAAAAAATTGATCCCACCACATCAGAAACCTGCTCAACCCCCAACCTTCCAGAAAGTAGAGCTCATATACTCTGTCATACCTTGCACTGTCTATAATTGTATTGCATTAGAACAGAAAGGGGCTCAATATTCTTACACATTCATTTAAAAATATGTCTGTTGTTGAAACTGCAGTCTAGAGAGATTAAGTGATATATCCGTAATCACAGTCAACTGACCAGTGACGAACAATGGGGTCACCTCCAAATACGAATAGAATTAAGAAAACAAAAGGTAGTTCTTACCAGTGAGTTTTGCACAAAGGATGTGAGGCTCAAAGGTAAGAAACTTTGAGTATGGATCTAAAAATTTTATTTGTTACCAAATCAATGTTTTCTACAGTTCCTATGGTGATTATTATGTGGGAGGCAAATATCAGAGACATCATTACAGTTATAAACTTAAGCATTATGGAGATGATTAACATGGCTTTCATTAGTGAATTCAAATTGACTTCTACGTGTTGGTACAACAGTAAGACAGTATCACAACTGTACCCCTAAGAGAGTAAAATGCTTAATTCTTGTGTTAAAAAGGACATGTTAAAAATACATAAATAAAATAAATGCAATACTACTAGAAGTCCAAATAGTAACAGCACATACACACTGTCCCAGATCAATGAGAATGCTCACCTACTGCCTGAAAAATGTAATAATGAACAGCTATCGTTCTAGCCCATCTAAACTCCCTTTCTTTAGGGTAGGAGCTCTTGACCTCAGCACTATTGACATTTTAGACCAAATAATTCTTTGCTGTGAAGAGCTGTCTGTGTACTCTGAGATATTTATGGCCACTACTTACTAGATGCCAGCAGCACCTCCTCCCAGTAGTCACAACCAAAAATGTATCCAAGACATTGCTAAATGTGTTCAGATGGGGGAAGGAGAGATACAAAAATCACTCCCTATTGAGAAATACAACTTTAAGGAAGTAGCCACTCCCTCACTGAACTGGTAGGGCTGTCATTCACATCATATACCCAAAAGGCACTTAGAGCTCAGTAATCTCATGGTTGTGGTCTTCTCAGTTTCCACAGATTCATCCTGCTGAAGCCACCAGTTACCAGCTCTTTTCCAGGACTTGTGCTTTAATTCCATATACGACACGGCACCCTCCCAAACCTCTTTTTTCCCTAAGTTATTCAAAGTTGGGTCTGCAACTTACAACCAAGGTAGCTTACCTGATTAAAAATCAAAAAACTAAAACAAAAAAACTAAGCAGCAAATAATTGTCTTAATTTGTATTAGAAAAAAAAATGGTGCATTTGCTATATACTAACAGTAGAGTGAGGCAGGATTACAGAATCACACTCCCCACCTCCAACCTGCAAGAAACTAATTTTAAAAAGGAAATAAGGATTTTTAAAAGCTAATACCTTACCCAACACCTATAAAACCAATAAAGTGGTATGAGCTTTGCTATAAATTTTGAAACTGTAAGAAAAGAAAATGAAGATTCTGATAAGGTCAGCCCCACCAACTCACCCTAATCCAAGCCTACACACACCCAGAAGCAGTACTAATCAAAGAAGATAAGTAGACAGATTCCCGAAGTTTCTCAAAAAGCACCCTAAATATGTAAAGGTATGGACTGAGGGAAGGGGAGTGATGAGGCAAACCCAGACAAATTCGAGAAAAACAACTTTATTGTAGAAGCTCCTACATGTCATTTTGAGATCTTATCAGGACTATGGTACATACTATAGATGTTCTTTTTATGAAAAGATGCCCCCTCTGGGCAGATCAAATTAGGAAAATACATCCCTCTTGTGAGCTGATGCAACCCTGCATCAAGCATGCTTTTTCTGTAGGCAGAGCAAGGAATGGAACTGAGCTCCCCTTTCCAGGCCCCTCAGCCATGTTTCCCTATTCAAGGACAACCTACACAGCAGCAGTTCATGGCAACCCTGGCAGCAGAGGCTGGAAGGGTCCCCAGAGTTTGTTGACTTCCACTGCAATGTGCCAAGTGACAGAACCTTTCAAGCCCAAAGCCTGGAACAGTGCTGGCTGAGGAATGGGCCCAGGGACAGAATATTAATAGGATCTCCAAAGACAGAGCAGGGATCGGGTCACCCAATGTGGGCTGCACTCTGCTTCTCTACAGCTTTCTTCACACTCACTTCCACATTTCCTACTGCAGGGGCTTTCTAACTTCGGCATGTTTCAGAACTGCCTGAAAGCCTTGTGAAAACACAGGTCACTGGGTCCCATCTCCAGAGTTTCTGATTCAATACGTGTAACATGAGGCCCACGGATTCCCCTTGTTAAATGATGTTGCTGGTCTGAAGACCACACTCTAAAAATCAGTCATCTTTAGAAAAGTACGTAAAAAGCAGCAGCTAGCCCTCAAACCATGGTTAAGAATAGGGAAGACAAACTAGTCTCAAAGAACTTGAAATCAAGGAAGTTGAAGATCAACTCACACCAGTTCAGGAAAAAAAAAAAAAAAAACATGAAAACATAAATCACTCATCTTAATAGTGAGCAGAATGAAAAGAGAAGGCATGACTACCATGCAAACTTACTACCTGAATGAGGAGAGGGTGGGGAATGGGACAAAGAAAATAACAGAATGCAAAAGACAGATGAAGAACTCAGCTGGAAGAAAATGTAACCAAAATTAAGCAACAGCTTCCCCATGAGTGTTTCATAATATTTAAAAAACTAGTAAGGATCTTCAACAAGAGCTCAAAATTAAGAAGACAAAACACAAACAAGGTTTTGAAAAGGAAATTCCAAAGCTACAGAAGTACTCTGAATATATTACATGCCACTAAAAACGTAGTAAATTCATTAAAACCAGAAATAGGCAAAGTCAAAACTGAAAACTCAATTAACATGATGGAGAAGCTCAAAATACTTTTACTGAATACATGAGAAAAAGGCAAGGAACTTGTTCAAGCAAACAAGCAGAGAGCATTCATTTGGAAGATATAGTAAACCAAGAAAATAATCGTCAGTCTCCCTAAAACACTGGACCAGAAAAAGAAAAAAATCTCAGTTATCGCACAAAACATTTCTCTAAAGTAAAGAAGGAACTTAATCCATGGGCGGAAGGGATACAGTATCTTGAAAAAAATTTAACAATCAGCATTGTCATCCTAATTAAGCTATTGCACATCAAGGATAAAACTAGAGTTGTTCAAGCATCTAAGAAGAAATCAAGTCAATTATAGTCGGGAAAAGAACATCAGTCTGGCCTCACACTTTCTATAGCAACAGCCAATCTCTGAAAACCATGGAGCAATGTCTCTAAACTTCAAAGGAAAAGAAAAGGTGACCCAAGAATGTCATACCAGCCAAGTTGTTATTCAAGTATAAAGGCAATAGGTAGATATTCTCAAAAGTGAAAAATCTCAGAGAATATAACCGTCACGTAACTTTCTTAGAAAAAAAATTGCTTGATGATGAAAGGTACCCAGCTAAGAGAGAAATCAAAATAGACAATCATGGCATGTGGAAACAACAGTAAAAAGACTACCAGAGGTAGAGCCAAATAAAAATACAACCAGGACTAAACAAATGGGAGAATTACACTTGCAAAACAGAATGAGGATGTTACGAACCTGTGCAATGGACTGAATACTTACGTCCTCTCCGAATTCACATGTTGAAATCCTAACTTCCAAGGTAACAGCATTAGGCAGTGGAAGGTGTTTAGGTCATGAGGGCTCCACTCTCATGACTGGCATTAGTGCCCGTATAAGAGAGATCTCGGAGAGCTAGCTAATAGCCCACTGCATTAGGTGAGAAAACAGCAACAAAGTACCATTACTAATGAGAAAGCAAGCCTTTGCCAGACATCAAATCTGCCAGCACCTTGAACTTAGACTTCCCAGTCTCTGTAACAGTAAGAAATATATTTTGGTTGTTTATGAGCTACCCAGTTTATGGTATTTTGCTACAGCTGCCCAAACAGACTAGGACAGCCTGTCAGAGTAAAAATAATATGAATAACATAGTTGGAAGGTAGTCAGAGAGGTAAGCTGGAAAGAAATGAGAAATCAATCATGTAATCTCTCCTAGCACATGATAACATCTAAAACTGGTGTCCTTAAAAACTCGTAAGAACTCCAACTTCTGAATGTTTTTATATTTTTTTCTTAACCTTTAGTAAAGTCTTTAGGAACAAACAGCTTTTATGGTGAAAAAATACCTATCTGAAGTTCAACAATTCCTTGGGTTTCACTTTCAGTTTATGTTTCTTCTGTTAAATTCGGGTAAAATTAAATTTAACATCTTAAATAAAGAAATATAAAAAAATATATATATTTATATTTATATATAAAGATAAAGCAGATATATTATGGTCTCCGAGTTATTCTCATCCTTACAATGTTAGGTCTTATTCTCTATTTTATTATCTTCCTATCCATACGTGTGTATTAAGAGATGTTTAGAATGATGCTCTTCAACTGTTCAGTGGGTATTTCTCAGTGGTGAGACTTAGGGTGATGTACTGCTTTCTTCTTTATAATGTTGCACATTGCTTACATTTTTTAATGACAAGCGTAAGTCACTTGTAAAAACATACAATTATCACTCTTAAAATGAATACATCAAATATAACACCACTTTTCTGACACGGTGAGTATAAATGAATTTCTCTCAATGGGCAACATCATAAAGTGCCTCTCTGGGAGAGGCATCATTCCAAATATCCACCCTTACTGCAAAGTACACTGGAAGTGAATGGTATGCAAGAACACGTAGAATGTATCCAAGGCAATACCACTGTCAGGCTCTGTTTCACTTTTGTAAATAGAACTCTGGATTAGGCTCCTTTAATTAGCAGTACCTAACATTTCCTGAGCATTTGCTAGGTGCCAGGCAGTCTGCCACCATACTTTATAGGTATTTTGTTATTTAATTCTCACAGTAACTCTAAGGTAATAATAATAACGGTGACAATGAGAGTAAGAGCAGCTCAGATTTGTTGAGTGCCTACTATGTACTAGGCACTGCTCCAAGCGCTTTTCAGGCAATAACATTCTTCAGTGGGAAGTAATTATAGCAATGGGAGTACATTGTGCAGCAGCAGAGAAAGCTATCAAGGCCAGCTTTTAAAAATACAAGGATTTACATTGACTAGAGTGAGAGAAAGTGCACAGGTGAGCCTGGCCTTGTGTAGAGAACATAAAGAGAAAAAAACTGGCAGAACCACAGAATTCATTAAATACTTTTAACCACAAAAGTGAGGGGAATCAAGGCTATAGCAGGACTCTGACCAAGTAGATACAAAGGCCTTGGTCAACTTCTGGTTGCTGTGGAAACGGGATTTCAGCCATTATAATAAGATCAAATCATATGCTAATAAAGAGATCACTAATTAGAGTTGGGGCCACCCTCAGAGTTTAACTCCATCTTGGAATAAGATCTAGGAAGAGCCAGAGAAGCATTTTCCCCACAGATAATGTCCTAAAAGGAAAAGATTTAAGTATGAAAGGGTCAGGCTGAAATAACACACTCAAGAATATTGCTATTTCCAGTGTTGCTTTTGCTTCCAACTCTGACCAGGTCACTGTAGGTAACAAATTATGTCATTTCTTACAGCTCTATTCCACTCATCAGTTTCTCCTCTATGCAGGAAAGAGTATGAAATGGGGGGGAAAAAAAGTTCCTACTTTTGGTGTCCTATGTGATCAGTCACAGGATGAAAAAGGATCTCTGCTTATTTTCCCTCCCACTTACTATCGCCCAGGACTCTTGAATCTCTTCAGAATAGCAGGCAAACCCAGAGACAGAAAGTTCATTTAATCCTCAGAACAACCCTACGGAGTCCATTCTGTTAGCATCATCCCCATTTCACAGATTTCACAATGGACAGGGAGGAGCAGCATTGAGGGGACCGGTGACCTGCCCAAGATCTGTCTGAAACAAGGGCTCTCTGACTTCATTCAGGCTCCCCTCTTTGTGACTGTGATTTCCCTCATGTGTAAAACATTCACATTTTTAAAAATTAGGATTTCTATGCTTAAGTACCTTTGTTCACATCTAAATTGAGGATTCTATACTCAAACACACACACACACACACACACACACACACGGAGACAAACAGACAAAGACAGAAACATGCAGTTGATTTTCCCCAGTACTAATGTCCATGAACTGAAAGCTTATGCAATAGTTTAGTACGGCCACAGCTTTGGTTTGGTTCAGTTCTAGGATACTGCTTTGCAAATTAAAGGTGCAATCTGTTAAAATCTCTGTGATAAAAGTGATTTGAAATCATACTGTTTACAGTCATAATAGTAACAAATGCCTACTTACTACTCACGGCTCAGCTCTGGTGAGAACAAATCAAGAGAGTAACATGCTTTTAGCTTCCCAGAGATGGGTTCCACCTGACAGATACCAAGAGGTCAAATATTCAGACTGCTTAGGACAAAGAAGTGTACAGATCAGGACATAATTGAGAAGTCAGTTAGAAAAGGCACCAGCATAGAACACAACCCTGAAAGGTCTCAACCATTTATTTGTATTTCAATGTGTTCATTCCATTTCTTCCTATGTCTTTTCATTCATTTCTATCTCCTTGGTCCCTGTGCTGCATGCTAACACCTCAGCAGCTAAACACAAGGTCCTTGCATCCAGTTCTTCTCATCCAATAATGGAAACCACTAACATCATGTACTATTTTGCTTTATGTTCTGCTAGAGGTACGGACAGGAGGTGCTGTGGGAACACAGCGAGTGGGGCACCCGGTTCTTGCCTGAGAGATTTGAGAAGGATCCTGGAATAGGGTTTAGAAAGTGACCATCACAGGGAATGGGAGAGGAGGAAAGAGAAAGTCACAAGGAATTCCCAAACTTTGAGCATGTGAATGTCCTATATAACATTTTTAAATACTGTATAAAAACACTGTAGTATTTGTTTGCTCTGTCACAGATGAAAATCTTCAAAGAGAAGCTGATCCTAGACACAATCATAGAAGCCGGGGGATATTATCACCCAAGCCTGCCTGACTACTTTTAAGGATGCTCAATTCCTAATCTCTCAAGGATGACATTTTTCTTGCCCATTAGAGTGTACTATAGCCAGAGGGACGAATTCTTTCTCCCTAACTTCCTACCCAACAAAGAATCTTCCTCTACAATATTCCTAATGGATGTTTACTGTAGGAAACATCACTTGTTCATTTTGGTTCCTCAGCCCGTATTCCCTCATTATAGTAACATCTTGATTCACTTTTAGGGACTTTTCCCGTATTATAAGCCACCATTAGGATAGTGACTTGGGTGACTTTTCATTCCACTCCAGAATCTGAGGTCCTAGAGACCTCTGGTAGATTTTCTGCTGTCCCTACACTGAACGGACAAAGGATAAGCATGGGACCTAAACTCAACTGGACCTTCTCTTCCAGAATTCTAAATCCTAAGAAGGGTGACACACCACTTGCTCACTCACTCATTGCTGTAGTGGCTTCTTAAGAGCCAAGGAGATTCCATCTTGATCCTTTCCCGTTTCTAAGCCTAGTCTCTCCTGCCCCCATCTTGATGCTGTTAATTCCCTGACATCCTATGTATAACAAATCCCTTTTCTACTTATGTTAGCCCAAGTCAGTCTCTGTTACCTGCTTCCGCTGGAACTCTGATTCTGCTTGAATCATTCCACTAATGGGAATATCACACATTGAGAGGCTGTTCATTCCATTGCTGGACCTCTATATTTGTTTCAAAAGTTGTTAATTCAAGCTAAAGACCGGTCCTCTATTACCAGTGTCTGCCATCAGGAATCAGAATAAATCTCAGTCCCTCTTCCATATGGCAGTCACTATATAGTATCTGAGGAAGGGTAAATAATCACCTTCAATTGTATCACTAAAGCCCTTCTCCAAGCTGAAAACCACCAGGGTTTTTAAATTTTTCTAGAATAATATAAATTTTCAGACCACAGAAATAGAAGCTTTGGATTGCCGATGAGCAGCTTAATCATTTTCACATGGTCCCAGGGAACTAAGCAGTCACTTCCTCAGTGGGCCTCTTTGGAAAAGGACACTTTCATATTGATTACCTGCAAGGGTTGGTCAATGGTAGAATTCTTTTTTAGGATAAGGATCTCTGTATTTCTATCCAGTCTTCCACCAATTAAAAGTATATTATCTTCCCTACTGAAGTTGGGGTAATTGGTGGTTATTTTCAGAGCAGCCCATCAGGGTGAGAGAGATTCTTTCTGACTGAGGCAGGAGAGGTGTTGAACATTCGTTGTGTGCCGAGTTCACCTTTCTAGTGTCACAGTTTCCCACACCACAAGCCTGAGAGATGCGTCTTCAACATTTGCAGACAACTCCAAGTCACTTGTCCCTTCAGTTATCTCCTCTTCTCATTCTGACATTCTGTCTAACAAGGTTATGGTTTTGTTCTAATTTCACTAATTTAGAAAAGCGCTTGTCTGCAATACATACATATATATACACACAAAGATACATATATACATATATGTATATATATTCATATTCTTGAGAAGTAGGCCAGAAACTTGACTTGCTGTTAAAATCAGAGGGGAGATAAAAAGGATGAATGGAGAACAGTGTCTACTCCCTATGGCACTTCTTACCCAATACTCAAGCCGCTTACTTGCTTCAACTCAAGTTTTCCCCTCCCTGCTCCCATCTCCTTTCTGTCTTCTCCCAATGAGTGAGGATTATGGGCAGGCAATTCTCCCATTCCAGAGAAGCAGCAGCTCCATGTGGAGCACTCTGCCTCTTTGTGATGGAGCCCTCAGGGGTTCACAGTGTAATGCCCATCTTCCCTCCTCTGCTCACACAGAGGACAAGACTCTCACTCTCAGTCTCTTTCTTTCCCTGTCTCATTTTCTCTCCTTTCTCACTTTCTGCCGTCTTCATTTCTAGTGGCCACTAGCTTTGAAGATAACATCCCAGCCTGAGCAGGCCTGAGCCAACTATTCTAACCAGAATCCGCTGTGGCAAACACTCTCATTCTAGAGCTCTGTTTCCTCAAGTATTCTGTGTGTTCTGGACTGTTTTCTCCTTCACTGCTCAGAAGATACATGACACTAAATTAAGGTTGAAGAGAAATGGATAAACTGCTCTGGATCCAAACCCCTGAAGCTACTTTAATATGTAGGTAAGTGTTCACCAAACGTCAAATCCAGCTCTCTGGGGTGCTACATGGGTGCAGAAGGTCCAAAGAGCCAGCTAATACAAAGGTTAACTTAGCTTTTATTTAACCTCCTTTATTTTTTTTTTTCCCCAGGAAAAAAAGAAGTTGGGTCAAACAGGAACTGGACCCATTATCATTACAATAATACTGCAAGGTCCTCCTTCATCCCAATGCCACAATTTAGACTTTGCTTTTAGGAATATATTTTAGGAATGGTAAACACAAAATAAAAAACAGGCTGGGCGCAGTGGCTCATGCTTATAATCCCAGCACTTTGGGAGGCTTAGGTGGGCAGATCACAAGGTCAGGAGTTCTAGACCAGCCTGACCAAAACGGTGAAACCCCATCTCTAATAAAAATACAAAAATTAACCTGGCACACACCTGTAATCCCAGCTACTCAGGAGGCTGAGGCAGGAGAATTACTTGAATCCAAGTGGGGGTGGCTGCAGTGAGCCGTGATCATGCCACTGCACTCTAGCCTGGGTGAAAGAGCTAGACTCTGTCTAAAAAAAAAAAAAAAAAAAAAGGGAAAAAAGAAATTCTAAATTATGAACATCCTTATTTGGTTTTGCAAGTCAAAGTCATGTAAAGGGAGAGACCTAGCCATTATCAGGAAATAACTATCTTGAATTAGTCTGTGACAAAATCTTTTCATTGGGTATTTATTTTTGTGTTTCCCTTCTCTTCACAATAGGTGCCATTATTTCCTATTCAAAATGGTGGCAGAGTTTCCCTTAAAAGTGAGTTCAAAGTGATTCAAAGAAATACTAAATATATTAATGTATATGCTGGTTATGCACGATTTGGGGAAAAAAGTATGTAAAGAGCCACATGGATAATTTTCATGCCACTTTGGGGACTGAAGCATGACTCCTATGGCTTCCAAACCGCCTCAAAAGAAAATAGCATTCCACCTGACAGGTGCATGAACCCAAGTCTTTCTCATGTATGGGAGGCTTAAATATGTCCATGACTGGTAATCCAAAACATTTGCAGCATTGCCTTTATTCTGGTACTGTCTATGGCTCCCTGTCCCCTTCTGCACAGAGTTGTCTTTTGCGCTTTTTTTTTTTTTTGAGACATAATCTGGCTCTGTCACCCAGGCTGGAGTGCAGTGATGCCACCTTGGTTCTCTGCAACCTCAGCCTCTCGGGTTTAAGCGATTTTTCTGCCTCAGCCTCCTGAGTAGCTGGGATTACAGACCCAGGCCACAACACCTGGCT